>CM038142.1:48032206-48142222 GCA_021437245.1 Aegilops speltoides
CTTTGGTCGACCGAAGATGATCTCTTCTGTAAGTGTCCTTGGGTAGGACGTTTAGGTCAGGCCTATGACCCTACCCTAGGTACATGAACCCATCAGGAGGCAGATAGTCGTCTCGTCGTTCTACTGCTCGTGGGCGGCCGTCTTGGTCGCGCTCGATGGTGATGCGAGTCCGGCTGTGACTGACAGCCGGCTCCTTCTCTTTCCTTCCTCGGACTCCGCCTGTCGGCGTCCGGGAGGTCGCGCCTTGATCTCGGCGAGGGGGTAAGTCATCGTTTTGCTGCTGGACTCGCTTCGTCATCACACGGCGCTCCTCGCCCTCAAAGTTCTTCAGCTCTTCGGTCGCCGCTTGGGCGGTGCGGATGTTCTCCGCAGGGGTGGCGTACACGGGGCGTTTCACCCCGAGCAAGTCGGCGATGGCTGCGCCGCGCTGTCGGACCGCACCCAGACGGCTCGGCCCAGTTGGAGCCGCCGAGCCGCCTACGGCGCGATCCATCTCGCGCTGGTATGCTTCTGACAAGCGTCTCATGCTTGCTAACTTCTTGGCGCCTTCGATGATTTGAAGGCGGCGTTCTTCGATGTCTCGGCGTCGCGTCCTCGAATAAGCGCTGTCAGGTCTTCGAGACCGCCGCAGCTGGTCTGGCGTCTTCGCCGGAGTGCTCGCCGTGGCTGATGACGAGCACCTCCGTGGACGGCGCTTCCACCACTCTCCTCGCACGGAAGCGGCTCGTCAGAGACCACCACGTTGGTGGGGAAGATATCGAGCGATCTGGCGTCGAGTCGACCAGCATCGGGTCGGAGGAGCCCACGGACTCAAATCTGGCGCAGCTCGCCACCACATGGAGTTGAGTCGAGGAGGCCCGCGAAAGGTTCTCGGCCACCCGTGCTCGCACTGATGCAGGCTCATCGGAGAGGCGACCGCCGATGAGTTTGGCGAGGCCGCTCGCGCCGACAAAGCGGCCGGCCAAGCGCAAGTGTCGATCGCGCACTCCATCTAGCGAAGCCGGGCTGGCTGCGCTCGCCAGGGAGGAAAAGGGTTCCCGTCCAGAACAGATCTCCTGGACGACGGTGCACCTCGCCCCACGGTGGGCGCCAAATGTCGGGATTGGGTGCGACATATGCCAACGGGTGGCTTATCATGGTGGGGGCGAGTAGAACGTCGCCGTGCGCTTGAAAACGGGATGAGGCGCAGACATGCACGCCGGTGAATCTTACCCAGCCTGTGGCTCTCCGGGAGATAACACCCCTACTGCTGCTCTGCAGGGTCTCCGCATGATCACTATGGTGAGATGGTTACAAAGGTGCTCCTAGAGCTGTATCGGGAGGCAGGAGGGAGCAAGGCTGGCTCTCTCCCTGCTTTGCTATGTGTCTAAATCTATCCAAGGCCCAACCCTTTGCATGGGCATGGGCGCCTGGGCCGAGAGGCCTACCCCTGAGGGGTACAATAGTAATCTGACTAGGTGTGGCCCTCAGCCGTCTGTCTCTCACGCCGTCGTCCTTCCCGCCGGCTTCTGGGGCCCGCCGACTGGTGGGTCCCGCGGACAGGTCGTCACTGTGTGGCGCTCCTGGTGACACAGGCTCGGTCATGGGGTCGTGGGAACAGTACCGCCGTCTGTCGGGCGATCACCGTCGCCACTCCCCATCCAATCTGGTTTATGGCTTGTGGGGCCCTCGGCGGGAGGCGGCTACGAGGAGGCCGACTCCCGTGGCCGACTCAGCGCGCCTGGCCGTCTTCAACTCTCCCAGCGACAGGGGGCCCGGCGATCTTCGGGCCAGACAGGCATTGCCGTCGTGAAAGGCCTCGCGCCTTTGTGGCTGAGGTCAGGAGGCATGGCAAATGCAGCGCCTCCACCGGAGATCCCCCGGCGATATGGCTCATCAGAGCCATGCCTACCCCTCGTGGGCCGGAGGGGCGGACCACGTCGGGCTATACCTCGTGATCGGTCTTCGAGAAAGGTCATGGCCGACTCCATAGTCGGCCCCCCCGAAGGTCGCAAGCCCAGAGTCGGCTTGCTTCAGAGTCGCCGTCTGGGACTTGGCTTCTCCGAAGGTCGCCAGCTGGGACTCGGCCTCCCCGAAGGTCGCCAGCTGGGATGCGGCTAGAGGGGCGCGGCTTGCCCCGATGTCTTGAAAGATCCTGGGTCCCGGGTCGGCCTACCCGTGGCCCATTACTCCGACAATATCAAAAAGCTTCGGGAGGCCAGGTATCTAGCCAAGAAAATCAGCCATCATCTCCTGACAGCAGGACAGATCGTCCCTACTCCGGAACCCCATGAGAGGGTTGTTTTCCTCCCTCACTTTGTCCGCGGGATAGGGTTTCCCCTCCAACCATTCGTTCGCGACATCATGTATTACTACGGGATCGATTTTCATGATCTATCCCCTAATTCCTTCCTCAACATCTCGACATTCATCGTCGTGTGCGAGGCCTTTCTCCGCATCTCACCACACTTCAGCTTATGGTTGAAGATTTTTAATGTGAAGCCCAAGGTAGTGAGCAGCGAGCACGCTGAGTGCGAAGGTGCTATGGTGAGCAAGATGCCCAACGTCACATGTCCATAAGGTACTTTCAATGATTCCGTCAAAGGGTGGCAATAGCAGTGGTTCTACGTCACTGAGTCGCGTGGCACGAAATGGGCCGCAGCTCCCGAATTCTGATCCGGAGCTCCGCTGCGGCTTACGTCCTGGCCCAAGAAGGGCCTGAACTGGTCTTTGCCCGATGAGTTGTGGGTGCTCCAGACGCGCGTGAAGAATATGGAAGACAAGAATATCAAACTTGCCAATGTAGTCCAGGTGATGTTAGTTCGCCGGATTCTCCCTTGTCAACACAGGGCCTGCAATTTATGGAAATTCGACCCGGCCAAACACCAGACCCTGCTAGAGTTCTTTGGCTCATCGCACAAAGACATCTGGAAGGTGCTCTTTAAGTCTGGAAAATCGTGGCCGGACTCAGCCGAGGACCGCGGGTACCAACTGTCGCGTCCTACAAGTTCGGTAAGCCATTGTATGTTGGCAAGTGATATGTTTTATTTGCATAATCCAAGGGAAATGCTTAATGTGTTTTCCACAACTCTCCTAGGCCTGGACAAAGAAGGCGGAGCGGATCTACTATCCGGCCCCACTGCCAGAAGAGCCAGCCGGCCCACTTCTGACGAAGATGTTGGTCTCGGCGCCTTACAGGGCACCGAAGAAGAAGGCCGAGAATGAGGACAAAGAGACCAGGGGCAGCCTTCGTCGCCGCGGCACTTCGAACACAATATCCGAAGACTCCGCAGCCCACTCTTCCTCCGGAGAGGGCGACGAAGAGGAGGAAAACCAATCCCCCCCAGCGGGAGGAAGAAAGAAAAGGACAGCCTCCACACCCTTGGCGGCCGAGTCGCCTAAGAAGGGAAAAACTCCCCTTCCGGAGGAGTCCACCGCCGCTACCGACAGCAGCCCAGAGTGGGATCCCAGGGCCCAGCCCCTGGTGAGATCATGAGTATATAAAACCGGGACACGTTATGCATCCAGACTCACTATTGTATGACGTTTAATCATTGAGCCACACTTTTTTTTACAGTCCGGCGAGGTCCCGCACCGAACAATCCTCATCGGAGGATTTACTGGGCTCGGATGCTATGGACAGCGGGACACCCACGAAGGCCCCTTCCCCAAAATATGTGAACGACACCGGGGTAGCGTCCCAGAGGGACCCAGGCCAAGGAGGGGGGGAGATTGTCAAGGTGGCGCCAGGAGGTCAACCTTCAGGGGCCGGACACACGGGAGAAAAGGCTCCCATGGACATCGACGGCGGGGGTTATCTCGAATTCGGCCCCCAGCCGGATACAATTCCGGAGTCCGGTACGGCTTCGGAATCAGGCAGGCAGCCTCCCTCGACTAGAGGGGGTGCACCTGTTCCACCGGCAACCTCTACCCAACCAGAGGTGCCGGATACTTTATCAGCGGCGCTGAAGAGCGCCTCCATCGTTGAAGAACACCATGCCCTTATGGGTGCGGTGATTGAGAAGATTCAGTCCTCTGAGAGTGGGCTGAATGAAGCCTGCATCTGCCATATAACGGGCTTTGAGGTATGTTTGTGAGGTTTCAAAGAGTGTCATAGTATAGGTAGTAGCCCCTAATACACTGTTTGGTGAAAGAAAGAACCGGACAGAGGATCAAATATATGTTCACAGGAGACTCACTTTATGGCATCTCTCCCTCTTTTTTTTATAAGCAAAGGCTCAGTGCGACTCGCCGCCTCATACTACAGAAGTCTCCGGACTGAAGCAGAGTCTGGAGCGGGCCGAAGAAGAACTCGGTTGAGTGAAGAAGCAGTTGGAGGATAACCAAGGTATGCAAAAACCTTGGTCGCTTTCAGCGCAAATTAATAAGTTAGTATGATGAAAATATTTTTATGGTGTGCTCTAGGGGCGACAGCCGAAGTTGAGGCTCTTAAGAAGGTTGTGGCCGAAGCCGAGAAGAAGGCAGCCGCAGAGCAGGCTCTTCGCAAAAAGCACGAGGCCAGGGTTATTGAAGCTGAGCAAGAGCTCCAAGAGGTCGTGAAGAAATGCGAGACCTTGGGGCAGAGTGTAACGGAGAAAGAATCCGAACTCTCCCAGGCTCGACAAGCCGCATGTGATGCTTGGGGGGGAGTCCAAGGCGCCCTGCAGGAAATCCAGGAGGCGAGGAAGATTGCGGCGGGTAAGGCTTTTTCTATGCAAAGAAGGTATTTGAAGGGAGAAAAATCATGTTTTACTAATTTGAATTCGGATTTCTCCAGGGGTATTTGCCGAGTTGCCATGCAGCATATCTGATGCCGCCCAATTCTACCGATTCGAAGAAAGGAGCACTACGGAGAAGCTCTTCTGGTCGCAGTATCTGGCGCCAAAGTATCCGGTGCCTTTTGTCGATCAACTGAAACAGCTGATCGAACTGCATAAGGCAGCCGAACTAGCCATGAAGGATTTAATTATCCGGCTATGGCCTGCCGGGCCGATTCCCAGTAGCTACTTCAGGCTCATAAAGCGGCTTGTGAGTGCCTACCCTCGACTTGAAGTCATCAAGCGGTCAGTCTGTATGGAGAGTGCGCGAATGGCCTTCGCCCACGCGAAGGTGCACTGGGCGAAGATGGATGCTGAAAAGCTGATGACCGAAGGACCGCCGGAGGGGAAGGAGCATCGCAAGCCCGAGTTATATTATGATAGTGTCCTGAAAGGATCCCGCCTTGTGGCGGAGCAACGCACCAAGGACATTATATTCCCATGAATACAGTCATGTTGTCCTTTGTAATTTGAAACAAGGTCATTTTTATTATTTATTGCCTGTTATTTGTAAGTTTTTCCTCCCAGCGGCCGCTTTATATATTAATCTCGAGAGTTGGCCACCATCGGTTTCGCCTCTACGTAGGAAGTACGGGGGTGTTCGGGATAAACCTGAGCACTCTTTACCCCAGTTTTGGGTCCTTGAAGGACGTGGTCACCAAATAAACGAGTGATCGGACTATAAGGCTTTATCACTCTCACTTAGCCATAGGAGTTTGACAAAAGAAAGGTAGGCGCAGCCCCTGGTGTTCGGAAGACTGCACTAGGGGCTCTATAAGCAACTGATCGGAAGAAAAGTCGATCCATCGCACGCTGCATTAGTTATCGCATAATACGGAAGAAATCCTTAAAGATTTTGCAACCTCTCGAACAGCTGACCATCTCTTGCCGTATCATGACAAAGGTTTCGGCTTTCATCGAGGCGCCGTCCGAAGAACCGGAACACAATCACAGTAGTTCTCCCTTTACTACCCTAGCAATTATAGCGGAACGTAGGGTAGCAAGCACAGGAGCCGGGCAACTCAACTATTGACCCAATACATGATTTGGAGCCGATGCAAATAATGCTATAAGTTCGGGGTGCCGAACGACCGTGAAGGTGTTCGGACTTTATTGCCATATTATGGGTACAATGAGGCCCCTGGCATATTAAGGCATGTCGTAGTGTACGGATGCCAATTGATAAAAAGTGTCAATAAGAAACAACTGCAGATAAGCGTCATATAAAGCCACATGTTGTAATTGAATAACACGTCAATGCATACGAGTATAGGTAATGTGATTAAAAGAAATATGACTTCGGAACCTGCTGAGACCAGGCGGGGGGAGGCTGTGTGCGGATCCAGATTGTAATCAGATGGTCATCAAGGGGAACATCTAGGGATTCCCTTACGCTTTCGAGCTATTTCCTTCCTTGGTATGTTCATCCCCTCGTGGGTCTGGTCGTCGTGCCGCCAGTGATGGCCTACACAAAAGTGGATCTGCAAAGAAAATGCAAAAAATGTTTGTGTGCCACGGAGCGGTTAAGCCGCATTGTGTGGTCTATCCTAGTTTTGCCTCTGTTTACTGCCGGAGTGTTTTAGTTGAGCTCCTGACGAGACGGGCTATCCTGCCGCGAAGTAGTTCGGACTCCTTTGACGGTGTCCGGGAGCTTGGCCGTCGACTCAAGGTTCGATCGAAAGATGCCACTCGTTGCTTCTATTGTTAAGGCGGCGGTGCACTCTTCGGCGCGGAGGGAGCATTCGGCCTTGCCATTAACTGTTATGACACCGCGCGGACCGGGCATCTTGAGCTTAAGGTAGGCATAATGTGGCACCGTGTTGAATCGAGCAAATGCGGTTCGTCCAAGCAGTGCATGGTAGTTACTGCGAAAAGGGACGATATCGAAGATTAACTCTTTGGTACGGTAATTATTCGGTGGTCCAAAGACTACCTCCAGAGTGACAGAGCCCGTACAACAGGCCTCCACACCTGGTATAACACCTTTCAAGGTGGTTTTGGTGGGTTTGATTATTGAAGGATTGATACCCATCTTACACACTGTGTCCTGATACAACAGGTTCAAACTGCTGCCTCCGTCATGAGGACTCGTGTGAGGTGGAATCCGTCAATTATTGGGTCCAGGACTAGTGCGGCCGAATTGCCTTTACTGGTATTGGCTGGGCGATCCGTACGGTCAAAGGTGATTGGGCCGGATGACCATAGGTTATATTTCGGGGCGACTGGGTCCGTTGCGTCGTCATCCCTGAGAGTGCACATCCGCTCCCGCTTGGGAATATGGGTGGTGTTTATCATGTTCACCGTTTTGATTTGCGGGGGAAATTTCTTTTGTCCTCTTGTGTTCGGTGGTCGGGGCTCCTCGTCGTCGTCATTGCTTTGCGACCCCTTCTCCTTGTTTTCGGCACCTGACCTACCGGCTTGTTTGAACACCCAGCATTCTCTGTTGGTATGATTGGCGGGTGTTCCTGGGGTGCCATGAATTTGGCATGGACGGTCGAGTATGCGTTCCAGACTGGACGGGCCCGGATTGTTTCTTTGGAATGGCTTTTTCCACTGTCCGGACTTAGAGCCACTGAATCCGGCATTGACGGCCGTGTCTTCGGCGTTATCGCCATTATTGCGATGCTTGTGTTTGTTGCGTCGGTGCTTGCCGCTACTATCTCTAGCGTCTTGGGTGCCATGATTTCTTACTGTGTTGTTGCTACGAGCCAACCAGCTATCCTGGCTGGCACAAAAGCGGGCCATGAGTATAGTGAGGGCTGCCATGGACTTCGGCTTCTCTTGGCCGAGGTGTCAGGCAAGCCACTCGTCACGGATGTTATGCTTAAAGGCCGCTAGGGCTTCGGCATTCGGACAGTCGACAATTTGGTTCTTTTTAGTTAGGAACCGAGTCCAGAATTTCCTGGCTGACTCTCCGGGCTTTTGGGTTATGTGACTTAAATCATCAGCATCCGGTGGTCGCACATAAGTGCCCTGGAAGTTATCCAAAAATGCGTCTTCCAGGTTCTCCCAACTTCCAATGGAGTTTGCCGGCAAACTATTCAACCAATGCTGAGCCGGTCCCTTGAGTTTTGGTGGGAGGTACTTGATGGCATGTAGATCATCCCCCCGGGCCATGTGAATGTGGAGAAGGAAATTGACGGTGTCTACTCAACGCGTCGTCTCCCGATCAGTTGGATTGGGCCGAGGACCCCCATGGCCGTATACTCATGGGCCAGTCCGGACAGTTGCCGCATATAAGGAAGAATCCACAAGACTTGGCGATCAAGACAAGGACTCCTCCCCCACCGGCGTATTCGGCTAGGACTCTTGTTATCCTAGGCCTCTGGTGCATTATATAAACCGGGGCCAGGCTACTCGATAGATATACAACAACAATCATACCATAGGCTAGCTTTTAGGGTTTAGCCTCTCTGATCTCGTGGTAGATCAACTCTTGTACTACCCATATCATCAATATTAATCAAGCAGGAGTAGGGTTTTACCTCCATCGAGAGGGCCCGAACCTGGGTAAACATTGTGTCTCTTGTCTCCTATTACCATAGATCCTAAAATGCACTGCTTGGGACCCCCTACCCGAGATCCGCCTGTTTTGACACCGACATTGGTGCTTTCATTGAGAGTTCCGCTGTGTGATCGGTGAAAGGATCAATGGCTCAACTGTAGGTCAACTGCGACGTCGGCTTCTTCGTCACCAGCTCGACTGGTCACCTTGGTTTGACCGAGGACTGCGCCCTACCTCCGATCGTCATGTTCGGATGAAGGCCTTCATCAACACCAACTCCGATCTCTATCAAGATCATGGAGGAGTCATCCATGGAGCTCGGGGGCTCAACGTCAACATTGCCCTCAGGCGACCGTGCTGTTTTTCTGGACAGCAAACTTGTATCCGCCGCCACCGCCTCCTCGAGTGTCGCTTAAACGATTACTTTGGTGGAATTATGCGGAATTAAGTCTACAACAACCCTGCAAAAATTTCGTCGAGTTCCGATGGAGGAATCTCCGGCAATCTCCGATATACCGGAGCCCTGTTGAATTTGGACGAGAATACGGACGAGTTTAGGGCGTGGTATCCCGCATCTAGCTCGGATGTCCTTTGGAGGATCCAACCGTTGATTTTCTGCGGAATTCCCATATCTACCACCTGCCACAAATTCAGCTCGATCCGACCGTCCAAACTCCGGGAAACTTCCGATTAGTGCATCACTTTTTGGATCTGTTTTCTGCGCGAGAATGAATCTGACCCGAATTCATCTCTTTATGAACGGGATCTCGGACATCCTTTTTTAACGAAGTTTTCGTATGGGGTGATGTGTTTTATTCTCAAACACATCCCAGTAGTATTAAAAGTATTCTTGCAATACGAACTTCACCGTCGCGCCGGTGTCAAACCAGCCCGACAACATCACTCCACGGCGGCCGACCTGCGTTAGACACGTCGTCGCTTTGTTGAGCTGAGCTCAATTTCTCCGGATCGTCATCTCGGCCAGCCGAACAATACTTTGGCATTGCGAAGGATAAATCGTCACCAACATCGCCACCCCACGGATTACACGGAGCGGGCACACCTGCATCGCCACACGGTCACTTCATCAAGCCGGCATCGACCACGTCACGACCTGCATCGCTGGACCGGGGGCTTCATCTTCTCTTCATCAACCTACTCCGGAGACTTCGGTGTCACTGGTCGACCAGCTCCATCCCGTTAGCTGGACCGAGGGCTTTGCCTCGGCGAGCCAACCTTTGTCAGCATCGCCATGTGTCGGTGTCAACACCGGCAGATCTCGGGTAGGGGGTCCCGAACTGTGCGTCTAGGCGGATGGTAACAGGAGACAAGGGACACGATGTTTTTACCCAGGTTCGGGCCCTCTTGATGTAGGTAAAACCTTACGTCCTGCTTGATTAATATTGATGATATGGGTAGTACAAGAGTGGATCTACCACGAGATCAAGGAGGCTAAACCCTAAAGCTAGCCTATGGTATGATTGTTGTAATGTATGTTGTGTCCTAAGGACTAAAGCCCTCCGGTTTATATAGACACCGGAGGAGGCTAGGGTTAGACAGAGTCGGTTACAATGATAGGTGATCTACATATCCGCATTGCCAAGCTTGCCTTCCACGCCAAGGAAAGTCCCATCCGGACACGGGACGGAGTCTTCAATCTTGCATCTTCGTAGTCTTGGAGTCCGGCGGACGATGATAGTCCGGCTGTCCAGACACCCCTAGTCCAGACTCCTCAAGAGCTCCCTCGAACCAGGCTTCAATGACGATTAGTCCGGCGTGCATAATGTTCGGCATTGCAAGGCGGGTTCCTCCTTGAATAATCCAGAGAAGATCATGAACACCAGATAGTGTCCGCTCGCAAAATAAATTCCACATTCCACCAGAGAGAATAAAATGTACACCAGTTCAATCTGTTGACGATTATGCAGCGTGACATCACACCGCTACCAAGCTTTTACTTGAATCGTTTTTTTTGTACCACCTCAAAGACGCTTAGCGGGCGGTTTCCTTGGCACGCCTTGTCGAGCAGATCGTGTTCCCCTTATTCCGGGATTCTCATCAATACGGACGTGGGTAACCCAACCGTTCCCGTCGCCACGCCTCCTCTATCGAAGGTGAATCCCAAACAGTCACGAAGACGGCTCTTGGTATTTTTTCCTCTTTATAAGAGGACCAAGGCTCGTCCTTGTTCTTCAATCTCGCATCGAATCTCCTCCTCGCTCCTAGTTCCAACACCCAGAGCCTTAGATTCGAGCACTTCGGATTCTCAACCATGCCCGGCTCCGACCTCCAAGGCCGGTGGATGCCCTCCTCCGTCACGGAGGAGGACATATCGAAGTTACGCGAGGCCAAGTACCTGGCCTACGAGGTTTCGCACAGTTGCCCGCCCAAGGGCAGGCCGTGCCCGCCCGAGCCCGGTGAGTTCGTTGTTCAGATCCCACCTCCGCCGGGTTTAGGTTTCCACGGACCCCTTCGTGAGGGGGCCTATGTTCTACTACGGGCTAGATTTCCACGATTTGGCTCCGAGTCCATCCTCCATATCTCCGCATTCATTATCGCTCATGGCCTTCCTCCGCGTCACCCCCACTTCGACCGTGGTCAAGACCTTCAATGTGGAGCCAAGATGATCGGGGCATCAAGCGGAGGCGGCGGGCGGCTATAAGCAAAAAGGCCGATGCCCCATGGCCCGAGGGTTCCTTCCAAGAGGAACTCGGACTGTGGTAACAGGAGTGGTTCTATATCACCGCTCCGAAGGGCAGCAAGCAAAAGCCGCCACCTTCCTTCCGCCTGGACCTCCATGCCGATCGATGTCATGGGTCAACCAAGGCTCGGCTTGGGGGTCATTCAAGACGTGCCCTTATTGCAGGGCCGGATTCGAGACCTCCAGTGAGGGAGATCAATCTGATTGTGGTGATGCAGGTTATGCTAATCGTGCATCTTCGCCTCGCAAACGCCGCCCTCTCCGTCTGTGGAGTTCAACCCGAGGGACCTCGGATTCTCCAACACTTCATGGGTGCGACACCCGTGGAGATGTATAAGTTGTTCTTCGGACCGCAGGTGGCATGTCCAGAATTGGCCGAGGACGCAGGCCTAAGCCGCAATCGCCCGGATACTCAGTAAATGTCTCGAGTCCAGACGCCTGCTTATCTTCTTTTCTAGAGTTCGCCTCTGACCCATTACTCTTCACAGGAGTGGGTAGCACATTCGAGGCTGATAAGGTGTCCGCCCTCCCGAGACCGTGACCGAGCCCGTGCTGGTTAGAATGTTGGAGGTCGCGCCCATGGACGGGAGCGATGGGGAAAGTAGAGGAGCTATTATTTTGCCCAAAGGGGCGTCCGAAGAGAGGGGAATCACAAACCCCTCCTTCTAGGGGGAGAAGAGGACCGCCTCCGAAGATCCGGAGGCCAAAGCCCCTAAGCATGGGAAGAGATCTTCACCGGGGGGTCCGGCGTCTGGAGAGAATCCGGACGTACAATCATCGCCAAAGGATCAGCCCTCCATCGAGCCGTGAGTATGAAAAGGGGAGTTAATTAGTAAGGAAATACCTTCATTTGTGCTTCTGTGGGTAACCGAAATATTTATCTTGCAGTTCGGATCTGGAGCCTTCTCGATGAGTTCATCTTCGGGACCTTCTTCCGGAGATGATGGAGAGCGAACGCCTCCGTCTGCAGCGCCAGATAAGGCAAAGTAGCTCAAGTATTGTCACGGAGGGTATCCCCGAGTCCGGAGGGGCCAGAGTTCGCACCCGCTAGTATCCGCCGGAGAATCAAGAATCTGCTTTGAGAGGGCGCCCATCTCGAAGATCACCGTGCGCTGATGCGTATGGTGATTGGAAGGATTTCGTCCGCCGAAGCGGATTGCGCAATGCCGCTATGAGTTTTCCGGCAGGGTTTGAGGTACGCGAGAATGACGATCTCTTTGTCTATTGACAGTCCTGCACATGGAAATGCGCCCTGTATAGATAGTAGCCCCTGAGACTCGGTAGGTTGTCGAAAACGACAGTGTGCCGAGGATCGAAATCGAAAGTAATGAATTCCACCGTTCCTATGCAGGTGGCGAATAGTCCGAGGGCTAGCCGGACTAGTGGGTTTGCCGAGTTAAATCGGCAACTTGACGTGGCGGATGCGGACATCGCACTTGTCAACCGGCGACTTGACGGGTCGCAAGGTAAATGAGTTCTCCGCAGTCGCTTTATTAAGGGGGTCGAAGCCCTCCTCTGATAAATTTTATGTTGTTGTACAGACGGTGCTGCTGTTGTGGAGAGCCTTAGGGCCGAACTTGCTCGAGCTAAGGAGCAAGCCCGAAGGAGTGATGCGGCTGCCTCGAGGGCGGCCGAGGAGTTGCAAGTCGAAGGGTCTGCGACCGCCTAAGCAGGCGTAGGTGGCGAATTGGCCATGAAAGTGAAACATGCCGCCGACTGCAATGAGGCTCTTAAAAGGAGCGCTTATCGTATGGGAAGACCAAGAAGTCCACCGCCGGTTAAGGATGCCCGCCTCGCAATGCGGGCCATGAAGGAGGAACTGCGCCAGTCGGAGATATCGTGGGTGGCAAGCCTTTTCGCTGCGTCGCGGTTTATGGATCAAAAGTATGCTCAATTTGAGCGGTGGAGTCCGGAGGATCCGTGATATGGACTTAGCGGCAAGTGCGGCCGATGCCGCTGAGCACTTCCGAGCTAGAAGGATCACAAGACTAAGAGCTATATTGGTCTCAATTCCATAGTCCGGATCGCTCACTTCCGCCGACAGACCGTTGGCGAATGGGCCGAGCTAAATAGATTGTCCGACTTGCTATGACCGACATCGCGGCCATGTCCGCCGAGAGGCCCAAGGCGACGAGCTACTTCGCCATCGCAGCAATTCCTTGGAGCGGTGTCGCATATAAAGGAGATGAAGCGGTCGGCCTGCATCGAGGGTGCGCGGATGGCTCTTGCCCGTGAAGGCGCACCGTCCGGAGATGGATGCCACCGCTGTTGCCGCCAGGTTCGGATGAAAGCTGCCCGCCGAGCACTATTTCGGGAAGTTATGCGTGGCGCCAGGTAATAGAGTCGCAGTGTTCAAAAATGTCACGCTCAAATGAACGCTTTAGCTTGTAAAACGATGATTATGCTATAACCGCTTTTATACGTGTGTTTCCCAAGTAGTAAAACTTCTCCGTGCGGCCGCTTACGATACATTTGTATAACTTGAAAGATTGCAGTCTTGTTTCAGCCTCACGCACAAGGTGCGGGGTGTTTGCAAAATAGCGCTTTCACACTTAATCCGACGCCTCGGTCCTGCTTAAGGAGGTGGTAGCGAGCTTAACGAGGCAATCCGGACTATAATGCTTTATCACTTTCACTTAGCCGTGGAGTTCAAGGTGGGGCTACGATATAGCCCCCGTGGCACCGCACTTCTCCGACCGGGCGATGTGCCTGACCGAAATGGTCCTTCGTCAAAGCGGGAATTCTAAACATTCCGTAGTCGATCGAGTGGTCGACCAGTCTCGCAGTATCATGATAGTCAGTTTGGCTTTCATCGAGGTGCTCGCCAATTTAACTGGGCACAATCGCAGAGTTCTCCGGTGCCGTTAGCCGATGATACGTAATGTAAGGCAGCAAAACACGGAGCCGCAAACCCAACATTTGACCAAAGACATGATTCGAGCTGATGCATATAATGCCTAACTCGAGACGCCGAACACTCCCTAAGGTGTTCGTTTTTATAATAATGGGCGAACAATGCCCTAAGCCCCTAGTGTCCGTGTACGGCATGGTCTTCGACGCAGCCGATGCCAAACGTCAGTTCGCTTTGGCTATAGGAAGAAACCAAGGAGAATAACAACAAGAGACAAGAAAAAAGGTTTACGAGGGTCTTAATCAAAAGAATCCTCACAACGGGCCCCTTACCGCACGCTCGCGCTCCGGTTCCGCTATGCCGTTATCCCGACTGGTATGCACGCTTGTTCATCTGTAAAAAGAGAGGAATGCTTAGTTTGAAAACGGTTCGTATGCGAAAAAATATATGTGTAAAAGAAGAAATATAAATAATTAAAGCGGGTTTGTATGAATCTGCGGTTGTTTGTGCGCCGCAGCCCGCCAGGAAGAGGTATGCGGCTAGGGAGCCCTAGCCCGCCAAGCCGGATTCGCCTATCCGAGTCCGGGTCTTTAAGTGACTCTCGACTGAAATGACACCACGCGACCGGCATCTTGAGTGTAAGAGACGCCAGTAATGCGGTATGGCGTTGAAGCGACAAAAGCCTTTCGCCCCAAGAGTGCTTGACATCCACTTTTAAATGGGACGATGTGAAAATTAATTTTTCATCGAAAATTGTTCGTGATCCAACACGACTTCTAGTAATATGGAGCCTGTGCACTTGGCGTAAGGGCCTCGTGTCACTCCTTTGAAGGAAGTGTGGCTGTGTCGAATTTTGGTAGGGTCTATCCCCATCTTACGGATTGTGTTTGAATACAGCAGTTTAAGTCGCGCCTCGCCCATTAGGACGTTAGTAAATTGTAATCCGCCTATTATGGGATTCAATATCGGGAGTCCGTCCCTGCTTTGACGCTTTTGAATAGTCCAGTGGTCGAAGTGATTGGTTTTGATATCCAATCTCTATGGTCTGCTGGGTTGGACTGCGCCAAGCTCTTTTTAGAAAGTGCCGCACTATTTTTCCGTATTATCACATGAAGTGAGTTTACCGCTTTGACCCGTTGTGGGAAAGTCTTTTTTCCGTGCTCGCTGGTGGGGTTTATCGCTTCGCTGACGCTCCGAGCCCCTTGTGTTCGGCGCTTAGTCGGTCGGACTGTTTAAAAACCCAACAATCCCGATGGGTATGGTTTGCAGGCCTTCTGGGGGTACTGTGGATTTGACACATCCGACCCAGAATCTTATTTAAGTTGGACAGATCGTCGCTGTCATCCTTAAGAGGCGTTGTTTTGTTGTTTGGCCGCTGAAGCGCTTGAATCCGCGCCGATCGCCGTGCTTTTGGGCTTTTTCTTTATTCCGGCGTTGTTCTTTTTCTCGCTACCGTGATTTTCCATTTCCATCCCTTATCTCGGATGTACTTGGGTCATTGGTGCTGCATCTTGCTAGCTAATCGTCCTCTCCCGCACGTAAGCGGGTCATGAGGTTTGTTAGTGCGACATTGTCCTCGGTTTCTCTTGACCAAGGTGCCCGGCAAGCCATTCGCCTTGGACATTGTGCTTAAAAGCTGCTAAGGCTTCGGCGTCCGGACAATGACTATTTGGTTCTTTTTGCTAAGAAACCTGCTCTGCACTTCCGCACGACTCTCCGGCTGTTGAGTTATATGACTTAGATCATCTCATCCGGTGGGCGGACATAAGTCCCTTGAAAATTTGGTCTAAACGCATCCTCGAGCTCTTCCCAACTTCCCACGGTGTTTTCTGGGAGGCTTTTAAGCCAATGACGGGCTGGCCCTTTGAGCTTGAGGGGTAGGTATTTTATGGCGTGGAGATCATCTCCTCCGCCATGTGTATATGTAGTATATAATCTTCTATCCGCACTCGTGGTCTCATTGTTCCATCATAGGCCTCTATGTTTATGGGTTTAAATCCTACTGGGAATGCATGTTCCAGGACTTCATTGGTGAAACATAGCGGGTGTGCGGCGCCCCTGTATTTGGGTGTGCCTCTATCTTCGTACACTTTACGTGTTGCCTTGCTTCCTGGGGCCTTCTTCTTTGGCCCGTAGATGGACCTGACTGGGCCATCTATCCTTCCAAGTTCATTGGTTGGTTTATGTGTGGCGCCGCTTTCAGAATTCGGTCTATCATCCGGCCGTCTATCCGACCATGTCGCGTCTTTATTTTTTTACTGTGGGGGCTCTATGGCCTCATCGTCGAATTCTGGTAGCAGCTTGCGCTTCGGATAGCTCTTTGATTGGCGGCTATTGCCGTATTTATCCGCGGTTTTGAGTACTTTGCTCCACCTCATTCTGAGTGTGTCCTCCGCTGTTTTGAGCTTCCGCTTTTCCTTCTTCAAGCTTCTTGCAGTGTTGACGAGTCTCTTCCGGTTTTTACCTTCGGCGCGCCGTCCGTGTGAGATCGTCTGAACTGCTGCTTTTGCCGGCCTCGACTGATTATCTCGACTCATCCTGTTCGGACGGTTGCTTATCTGCATGTTCGCCGCCCACTTTTGTGCCCTCGCTGATTGCGGGTCTTTAGGAGCGTTGTTGTTGTCGAGGCGGGACTTAGGGCGCGCTCGCGCCGCTATTTTGGTTGTTTATCGGCGGGTTATCTTCGCCGCGCCCGCTGGTCCTCGTTATCGCCTCTTTTGGGGTGTCCACCATGTATATGTCATATGACGAGGTGGTCTTCCGCGCCTCGTAGGCACTGCTTCTTGTCGCTCCGCATCGCCGCCCATTCCGCCAATGTCTTCGAGTCATAGTCTAGCATGTCGGTTGGATCGCCGACGATGGCTACAAGGTGGTGGTGGGTGGGCTCAATTTCTTCGACGCCCAGATCTCAACCATCCTGGCCATAGTTCCGCCGTGGCTCTCCCGATAGCGTAGAGATGCTTTAGCGAAGTTTAGGATGTCGCCAAAGGGCGAGTGTTGGAAGATGTCTCGCGGTGAATTTATAACCGCGCCCAACCCGAATCGATTGGTAGGGGCGCGGGAGGTTCGGTCCGCAAGGAGTCCGCGCCGGAATCACGAAGTTTCGCAGGGACAAGATTAGGTTCGCCCATCGCCGTGGATGTTGAAGCCCCTGTATGGCGCTTATCCACCGCCCTCGATCCGGGCGATCGGCTCCGGACTAATGGCCAAGCGGATTCGTAGCGCCACCAAGGCACTATTCGCGGCAGAGCTAGATCATGCCCGTCGCCACAAGGCGGCGTGTTTGGCTGTGGCTCGAGTCCGTCAAGATCAAGTCTCTGCAGACATCGGCCGTGAAGTTTAGGCTTCCGAATCGACCCGACGGCCAGGGGCGAAGCTTCGATCCGCTCCGATGGCCAAGTGAATTAGCTCGCAGCGGCCGCCGCGAATACGTAAGATCTGCCCGAGGAGAAAAGTCTCACCGACAGCGTTGTTGGTTGAAGATGCCATCGGGCCTATCGGTGACGGCACAGAGGAACTCTTAATGAAAGCACCAATGTCGGTGTCAAAACCGGCGGATCTCGGGTAGGGGGTCCCGAACTGTGCGTCTAGGCGGATGGTAACAGGAGATGAGGGACACGATGTTTTTACCCAGGTTCGGGCCCTGTTGATGGAGGTAAAACCCTACGTCCTGCTTGATTAATATTGATGATATGGGTAGTACAAGAGTGGATCTACCACGAGATCAAGGAGGCTAAACCCTAAAGCTAGCCTATGGTATGATTGTTGTAATGTATGTTGTGTCCTACGGACTAAAGCCCTCCGGTTTATATAGACATCGGAGGAGGCTAGGATTACACATAGTCGGTTACAATGGTAGGAGATCTACATATCCGTATTGCCAAGCTTGCCTTCCACGCCAAGGAAAGTCCCATCCGGACACGGGACGGAGTCTTCAATCTTGCATCTTCGTAGTCTTGGAGTCCGGCGGACGATGATAGTCCGGCTGTCCGGACACCCCCTAGTCCAGGACTCCCTCACCATGCCATTGCTTTATCGCCCATCAGGCAATAGGTGTGCGGATCGGTCCCAATTTTGGGAATCACCTTTCTTCGGATTGCTACAACAAATAAGCTAGGTGCTATTAATCCTAGTATTTTTTGCTTGTTAGGGTTCATTTTTCCCAATGAATTATTACTCTGGTTTGTCCGTCATATGTACGCAGGTCTATCAAATGGTGGCCACGTTAACGACGGTCGCATGGTGGTTCGGTCAGTTTCCGTACATAATCCGGCGAATGCCGCATCCGGAACTCGAACCGACCTGTGAATTCAGGCCTTGCCATGCCTTTTATCAAGATCACGCCGCCGCCCTGATCGACATTGACTTCGCGCCAGCCATATTTCTTTCATTACTCACTTTGCATAAATTATTTGTTATGCAACGATTTATTATTATTATTATTACTATTATCTCCGGTTTGACTATTTTTTGTGCACAGGAAAATGATCCAGCGGACTATATCCTTTGGCGCCACCTCGGCTGGACGGGGGCTTCACAACACTTCATTACCCCATGCCGGGACTTCGGCATCACCCTGCCGTCCTGCATTGACCGTGCTATGTCACCACTTCGGAATGCCGAGCTCTTTGCTCCGCCACCTCGGGACCGGCTCGGGGATGGAACCTTGTCCCGCATCAAGCTCGGACCACGTCATCAATACCGAACACATTAACCAGCTATGTTGTCTTCATGCTCAAAGTTTTAAATTTTTAACTTGTGCTCGGCTCGGCCAAGGATTATACTTTTTGGAAAAAGTTGCTTGTAAAATTTCCTTGTCCAAACTTTGTTTGTGACGCCAGAATTCAAATACCCCTGCTTACTTGGGGGCTTCCTTCATGAAGCTTTTCCTCTTGCATATGGTTATACTTGTACGGCTTCGTTCCTTGTTCGTGTATTACGCCACAATATGCACCATATTGACTTAAGCGATTTGCAAGCTGGGTTGCTTGGCTCCTTTGCTTACCCCTACGTTCCCGATTGTTCGGCTAGGGAGTAAAGGGAGCACCTCTGCGATTGTCACGATCGGGTCACACGAGCCAGACCTCAGACTGGGTGAAGCCGAAAGCTAGCGCTCTTATTGTTTTCAATCATGGTCGGCACACAATGGAACTCATGAGTACAAAAAATCTATTGCACAAGTCTCATAATAACAATGAGCACCGAAGAAAGGTATCGGTGGGGGTACTATTTTCTTGGAAGATGCTTCTTACTCTTCGCAGTAATATAGCATAAGTTCCCTGAGCGCGCTTTGTCTATTACAGCCCTATGGCCTGATTGCC
The DNA here is from genome assembly GCA_021437245.1 of Aegilops speltoides. Lineage (NCBI taxonomy): Eukaryota > Viridiplantae > Streptophyta > Magnoliopsida > Poales > Poaceae > Aegilops > Aegilops speltoides. The sequence continues at coordinate 48,051,381 of CM038142.1, forward strand.
TGGTTATTGGAAACACCGTCGATATTCTTGACAGATGGAGTACATAACACTTTTCGGTCCTTGACCGAAGAGGGAGAAGCCGACGGTCGGTTAAGACGCGTTTAAAGTTCGGTTGAACATAGATATGATATAAGTATTTCGGTACATGCAATCATTCTTTTACCCAAGTCACTTGGGGGCTCTTAAATTTATATGAGTCGTTTTATGATAAGTGTTTTTCTTCTTAGTCGTTGCAAAGTTTTTATTATTATTTATCACTCCTTTTTTCGACACAAGTGTGCGGTCACTAGCCGGGGAGCCTAATTTCTCTCTCAAAGCCGCTAGAGTTTAGTTTGCTAAACTGGCCTAGTAAGAAGTACTCCGCCTTTGGGATAGGAGGTTGAAGCTGTAGGCTGACCCGCTTGAAGTTTTGAGATAGGATGTGTCATGTTAAAGCACGGCAGAAGCACCTTTTTTTTCTAAAGTCCAATTTTCGGATTGGCACCGAACACTTGATCTAGTTCGGACATTAACCTTTTGAATAAGTTTTTTGGCTTTTCGAGCCCATGGCACTTTTAAACTATTTGTGTGTTTTCAGCACAAGTCTCGCAGAAGGCAACGCCGACACCTTTAGAGATTCGCAAAACATTCTCGGATATTGCTATATATGCATCGGTTTCAATTGTGTCTTCGGTCAATAGTTGGGTTGCCTGCTCCTACGCTTGCCTCCTATGTTCCGCTTTGTTCGGCTAGGTGTGCAAAGGAGAACCATCACGATTGTGCTTCCAGCTCACATGGTTAAGCACCTCGGTGGAGAAAGCCAAAACCGATCGTCACAATAAGCATAAACTGGTCGGCGATCCGATGACGGCGTTAAACGACGGGCCATTCATAACAATGGTCAAGTGTTTACGGCTTGACCTCGATCGTCGCCGAACACTACCGGGGCTATTAATCGCCTCCCAAACTAAATCCTCGATATTTTGCTCTTACATTGAGCTGAGGTTTCATGATCATGCTTAGCATGACAACCCAAAGAAAGGAACCGAGAAGGGACTATTTTCTTTGGAAGACATTTCTTCTATTAAACAGTAATATAACATGTCTCTCCGCGTACCTTTGTTTATAAAACCGTATGGCCAGATTGGCTTTTTTGTTGTAAATCTTTGCCCTCATAAAGGCTTTATAAAGTAGGACAAACACTCCTCGGATATTGGCCGAGGAGGTGGAAGCCGATGGTTGGTCAACAAAGTTTTTTACAATGCGGATCCGAGCATTAATGACGTAAAGTACTTGGATACATAGAGTCATTACACATAATTTGTGATTTTACTATGGATATCGATCCTTAATTCGGCCTCCCGTGCCCGCATTAAGGCTCGGGGGCTACAGGGCTTCGAGCTTATTATTTACAAATATTAAAGGGGCACATCAATCCCCTGATCTGGTGTTGCCACCCGACCAGTGTCTCGGGGGCTACTGCATTGCCTGTTCTATGCAGAAAATTTTAAGTGCAGTACAGTTTCCGAGGATATTTTGATCCTCAGGTTGGTCGGCCGCACCCAACCTGAGTCTCGAGGACTGAGAACGCCGCTTTTTGTGTCCCAAAGTATTTTGCCGAGCTAGGACTTGATCCTCATACCGATTTTGCAAATCAACCTGAGTCTCAGCGGCTACGGGGGTCAGCGGTCTTATGTCATCCTTCATGTGCACCTCGGGTTTTAGACCGATACCCACCTTGAGGGCTACTGGCTATGTATCTCGGCAGAGAATAAATTGCACCAATCAAAAATATTGACAAAAATCGGCCCACATTCGGGAGGTGCACCACCTCGAATCAGTCCGCATAAAGCTCGGCGCTAGTGGCTGGCTCCATAGATTGCATTTCGGCATTAAGCTCGGCTAAACTCCTTCAAACTTCTTTGAAACAAGGTGATTTACGACACCTCGGATACAGTCCGGCGTTGGAGCTCGGATACATAGTCCGGCTTTGGAGCTCGGATACAGTCCGGGTTGGAGCTCGGATACATAGTCCGGTGTTGGAGCTCGGATACATTCCGGCGTTAGAAGCCGGGAAGCAGTCCGGCAATGGTGCTCGGCTGCAAGAGATACCTTGAATGCAGTCCGGCGTTAGAGCTCGGACGCAAGAGGACACTGCCTCCTGGGAACAACTCCGAACCCGAGGTGTGGCATAAAAATAACAAGGCATTGATAAAGGTCGGAAACTTAAAGGGGCTCCTCGGATACCCGACGTGTAAACTCGTCGAATGCATTTCGCGATCCTCAAGATAGAAGATGAGAAGATTTGTTGAACCAGTTTTCAAGACCGCAACCAAGATGAAGAACAGTTCGTAAGAATCGAGGAGCGCCCCTAACTTGTAGACCGTTCAGGGCTATCGACGGTGTCCTGGACTTGGGGTACTCAACACGCCGCCTCCGATCGGTTGATTGGGCCGAGGACCCCATGGTCAGATACTCATGGGCTAGTCCGACAGCTGCCGATACAAGGAAGAATCCACAAGACTTGGCGATCAAGACAAGGACTCCTCCCCACCGGCGATTCGGCTAGGACTCTTGTTATCCTAGGCCTCGTGCATTATATAAACCGGGGCCAGGCTAGTCGATAGATATACAACAACAATCATACCAAAGGCTAGCTTCTAGGGTTTAGCCTCTCTGATCTCGTGGTAGATCAACTCTTGTACTACCCATACCATCAATATTAATCAAGCAGGAGTAGGGTTTTACCTCCATCGAGAGGGCCCGAACCTGGGTAAACATTGTGTCCCTTGTCTCCTGTTACCATTGATCCTTAGACGCACTGCTTGGGACCCCCTACCCGAGATCCGCCGGTTTTGACATCATAGGGATAGATATTCACGGGCTTAAACCCTTCTGGGAATTCATGCTCCATTACTTCGTCAGTGAAGCATAGGGGGTGTGTGGCGCCTCTATGCCGGGCTACATCACGACGCAGTTCAAATGAGTCTGGTCTATTGTATTCAGCCCGACCGGATTTGTATTTAGTATATCTGGCGTGGCGGTCATCATCACGCGTTGGGGGGCGCCCCCGTGATCCGTAGATCGATCTTGACCGTCCTGCTTTGTTTTTCAATTCGTCTCGCAGGTCATGCGTGTAGCCCCGGGCCTTCGTGTTTTTGTTTGTTTGGCGACGGGGTGCGGGCTGGTATTCGGGCTGATACGCCACTTTGTCTCGGCCACGAGGTGGCCGGTCAGCCGCATCCTGTGCTGGTAGTGTAGGCTCTAGTGCCTCCTCCTCGAATTGAGGTAACGACCTGCACTTTGGGTAACTTTTGGTTGGGCGCTCGAGTCCGTGTTCCTCGGCTGCCAGGACCTCAGTCCATCCATCAGTTAGCAGATCCTGATCAGCTTGAAGATGCTGCTACTTTTTCTTCAGGCTTTTTGTAGTGGCTATAAGCCGGCGCTTGAAGCGCTCCTGCTTGACGGGATCCTCACGCACGATGAATTCTTCATCGCCGAGGCTCACCTCGTCTTCGGAGAGGGGCATGTAATTGTCATCCTCTGAGTCTCCATCCATTGCCTGTTTATCAAGGCTAGATTGCCCATCCTCCCGTCCGGCTTGCTCGAAGCTTGGCTGGGCGGGATTGTTTTCGTCTTCGGCATCATCCGGAGTGCTATTGTCTCTTGTGCCGGTATCGCTATTTTTGCTATGACGGGGCTTAGAGCGGCGCCGCTGATGCTGGCGCTTAGATTGCTTCTCAGGGGTATTATCCTCCGTTTCCTCATCGCCATTGCTTTTTTTGGGTGTGTCCACCATATATGTATCATACGATGAGGTGGCTGTCCAGCGCCCTTTGGGCGGTGGTTCCTGTTCTTCTCCGGCATCGTCGTCCATACCGTCGATGTCTTCGGAGTCGAAATCCAGCATGTCGGTTAAGTCATCGACAGTGGCTATTAAGTGGGTGGTGGGTGGGGAACGAATTTCGTCGCCGTCTGCTTCCCACTCAAGCCGGACATAGTTCGGCCAAGAGTCTCCTGACAGGGAGAGAGATTTTAACGAATTTAGCACGTCGCCCAAGGGCGAGTGCCGAAAGATATCCGTGGAGGTACACTCCATGATTGGTGCCCAATCAGGTTTGATAGGCACGGATACGTGTGGTTTGGAGCCTATGGCTGGAGACGAGTCCAAGGGTCCGATGACACAGACATCATTAGGGGCGAAATCTATGTTCGGCTCTATCACCGATGAGTGTGCGGCCTCCGTGGCAGGGTCCATCCACCCGTCCTCGGATGTTACGATCTGCTCTGGATCTAAGGCCAGGGCAGCTGCAGGTGCGTTCTCTTGAACACCGTTCGATGGCAGATCTAAGCCATGCTCATCATGACTGTATGGTGCACCTGTCATGGGCTCGAATCCATCGAAGATCAAGTCCCCGCAGATGTCGGGCGTGTAGTTCAGGTTTCCAAACCTGACCTGATGACCAGGGGCGTAGCTATCGATCTGCTCCAGATGGCCAAGCGAGTTGGCCCACAGTGCGAAGCCGGCGAATACGAAGATCTATCCGGGGAGGAAAACCTCACCCTGGATCGCATCGTTGCGGATGATTGAAGGATCCATCAAGCCTGACCATGACGGCACAGAGGAACTCTCAATGAAAGCACCAATGTCGGTGTCAAAACCGGCAGATCTCGGGTAGGGGGTCCCGAACTGTGTGTCTAAGGCTAATGGTAACATGAGGCAGGGGACACAATGTTTACCCAGGTTTGGGCCCTCTCTATGGAGGTAATACCCTACTTCCTGCTTGATTGATCTTGATGATATGAGTATTACAAGAGTTTATCTACCACGAGATCGTAGAGGCTAAACCCTATAAGCTAGCCTATGATTATGATTGTTGTTGTCCTACCTCCTACGTACTAAACCCTCCGGTTTATATAGACACTGGAGGGGGCTAGGGTTACACAGAGTCGGTTACAGAGAAGGAAATCTACATATCTGAATTGCCAAGCTTGCCTTCCACGCAAAGGAGAGTCCCACCCGGACATGGGACGAAGTCTTCAATCTTGTATCCTCATAGTCCAACAGTCCGGCACAAGTACATAGTCCAGCTGTCCGAGGACCCCCTAATCCAGGACTCCCTCAACCACCACTTGACCTTTCTCGACAGTCCTTTTATCAGTGGGATCCGGAGGAGATCGCCAGCCAGTTGCACTCGGATGACACGCCTCAGTACACCAGAGAGAGTAGCTCTAATCCATGGGCATAGACCAACTTAGGCCAAAATCCTAAGCTTGGGGGAGTACGTATTTCTCACCGATATTACATTCATGTTCACACACTCATTCTAGTTGTTGGTGCTCATACTTTTTCATTGTACTATCCAGGCTAGTTTATTTTCTTTTTCTTGCTTTCTTCTTGTGTGTTTGAATAACCTTAAGAAAAACAAAAAATTAGCTAGTTTACATTCCATGCTTGTAGTAATAGTAATTAAAAGAAAATCCAAAAATATTTCTCGTTCTTCTTTTGCTTGTTGGGAGCTTTCCCGTGTAAATAGTTTTATTTCTTTTCTTTTCTTTGGGGGTCGAGAGGAGAAGACCATGATGAAAATGTTGAGTGGCTCTCATATGCATTATTGTTGATTTAATCAAGAGCCCATATTACCTTGTATTCTCCCTTGGATTGAATGCTTGCATATTCCATCTTTGTCCAATGCACGTGCACTATTATTATTATCCACACCGTTCGGTCGTGCAAGTGAAAGGCAACAATGACGATATATGATGGACTGATTGAGATGAGAGAAGCAGGTTTGAACTCGACCTATTCTTGTTTTTGTAAATATGATTAGTTCATCGTTCCTGATTCAGCCTATTATGAATAAACATGTTTGCAATGACAATTAGAGATTATAGTTGCTTATGCCATGCTTAATTAGCTAGGAGTTTATAATGGTTTACCTTGTGTGCCAACATGCTATTAAAATGGTTGTGATATGGTATGATAGGGTGGTATCCTCCTTTGAATGATTCGAGTGACTTGACTTGGCACATGCTCACACATGTAGTTGAAACCAAATCAACATAGCCTCCACGATATTTATGTTCATGGTGGATTATATCCTACTCATGCTTGCACTCAGTGTTGATTAATTTTAATGCATGTTCATGACTGTTGTCGCTCTCTAGTTGGTCGCTTCCCAGTCTCTTTCTAGCCTTCACTTGTACTAAGCAGGAATACTTCTTGTGCATCAAAAATCCATAAACCCCAAAGTTATTCCATATGAGTCCACCATACCTTCCTATATGCGGTATCTACCTGCCGTTCCAAGTAAATTTGTATGTGCCAAACTCCAAACCTTCAAATGAAATTTTGTTTTGTATGCTCGAACAGCTGATGTATCAACTAGGGTTGTCTATATCTTCCATGCTAGGCGGGTTATTCTCAAGAGGAGTGGACTCCGCTCCTCATTCACGAGAAAATGGCTAGTCACCGGGATGCCCAGTCCCATGCTCAAATCAAATCAAAATAATTGTAAACAAAACTCCCCCAGGATAGTTGTTAGTTGGAGGCACTCGTTGTTTCGGGCAAGCCATGGATTGATGATTGTTGGTAGAGGGGGAGTATAAACTTTACCATTCTGTTTGGGAACCGCCTATAATGTGTGTAGCATGGAAGATATCGAGATCTCTCGGTTGTTATGTTGACAATGAAAGTATACCTCCCAAAATATTATTTATCTCTATTTCAAAATCGAGCTCTGGCACCTCTACAAATCCCTGCTTCCCTATTCGAAGGGCCTATCTATTTACTTAAAGAGTCATCATCCTCTTATCAAAAGGCACCAGTTGGAGAGCACCGCTGTAATTTGCATGCATTACTATTAATTTATATTGAGTATGACTATGACTGGATCTCTTTTACCATGAATTACAATGTTTAGTCAGTCCTTGATCTTTAGAGGTGCTCTGCATTTATGTTTTGCGGTCTCAGAAAGGGCTAGCGAGATACCATCTTGTTATATCATATTATGATTGTTTTGATAAAGTGTTGTCATCCGAGATTTATTGTTATTGCTCGCTAGTTGATTATGCCATTGATATGAGTAAACATGAGACCTAAGTGTTATTGTGAATATGGTTAGTTCATAATCTTTGCTGAAAACTTGAATGCTGGCTTTAAATATTTGCAACAACAAGAGCAAACAGAGTTTGTAAAAGTTTTTCTTTATCACTTCAGTTTGTCAACTGAATTGCTTGAGGACAAGCAAAGGTTTAAGCTTGGGGGAGTTGATACGTCTCCATCGTATCTACTTTTCCAAACACTTTTTCCCTTGTTTTGGACTCTAACTTGCATTATTTGAATGGAACTAACCCAGACTGACGTTGTTTTCAGCAGAACTGCCATGGTGTTATTTTTGTGCAGAAATAAAAGTTCTCAGAATGACCTAAAAATGCACGGAGCAACTTTTTGTATTTAATAAAAAATATTGGCGAAAGAATCAACACCAGGGGGCCCACACCCTGTCCACGAGGGTGGGGGGCACAGCCCCCCCCCAAGGGCGCGCCCCCTGCCTCGTGGCCCCTTGGAGCTCCACCGACCTCAACTCCAACTCCATATATTCACGTTCATGGAGAAAAAATTAGAGAGAAGGATTCATCGTGTTTTACGATACGGAGCCGCCACCAAGCCCTAAACTCTCTCAGGAGGGCTGATCTGGAGTCCGTTCGGGGCTCCGGAGAGGGGAATCCGTCGCCATCGTCATCATAAACCATCCTCCATCACCAATTTCATGATGCTCACCGCCATGCGTGAGTAATTCCATCGTATGCTTGCTGGACGGTGATGGGTTGGATGAGATTTACCATGTAATCGAGTTAGTTTTGTTAGGTTTGATCCCTAGTATCCATTATGTTCTGAGATTGATGTTGCTATGACTTGGCTATGCTTAATGCTTGTCACTAGGGCCCGAGTGCCATGATTTCAAATCTTTTATGTTTTCATGAATATATGTAAGTTCTTGATCCTATCTTGCAAGTCTATAGTCACCTATTATGTGTTATGATCCGTTAAACCCGAAGTGACAATAATCGGGATACTTGCCAGTGATGACCGTAGTTTGAGGAGTTCATGTATTCATTAAGTGTTAATGCTTTGGTCCGGTACTCTATTAAAAGGAGGCCTTAATACCCCTTAGTTTCCAATAGGACCCCGCTGCCACGGGAGGGTAGGACAAAAGATGTCATGCAAGTTCTTTTCCATAAGCACGTATGACTATATTCGGAATACATACTTACATTACATTGATGAACTAGAGCTAGTTCCGTGTCACTCTATGTTATAACTATTACATGAGGAATCACATCCGACATAATTATCCATCACTGATCCAATGCCTACAAGCTTTTCACATATTGTTCTTTGCTTAGTTACTTTGTCGGTGCCACTGTTACAATTACTACAAAACTATTACTGTTACTTTTGCCCCTGTTACCATTACTTCCATACTACTTTGCTACTAAATACTTTGCTGCAGATATTAAGTTATCTAGGTGTGGTTGAATTGACAACTCAACTGCTAACACTTGAGAATATTCTTTGGCTCCCCTTGTGTCGAATCAATAAATTTGGGTTGAATATTCTACCCTCGAAAACTATTGCGATCCCCTATACTTGCGTGTTATCACATTCACACTTCATAAATTATTTCTTTTATCATTTACCTACTCGAGGACAAGCAGGAATTAAGCTTGGGGATGCTGATACGCCTCCAACGTATCTATAATTTATGAAGTATTCATGCTATTATATTATCCGTCTTGGATGTTTTATATGCACTTATATGCTATTTTATTTGATTTTTGGGACTAACCTATTAACCTAGATCCCAGTGACAGTTTCTGTTTTTCCTTGTTTTTGAGTTTTACAGAAAAGGAATCTCAATCGAAGTCCAAACGAGCTGAAAATTTACGGTGATTTTTTATGGACCAGAAGAAGCCCCCGAAGCAAAAGAGTTGGCCCAGAAGAGTGCCGAGTCAACCACGAGGGTGGAGGGTGCGCCCTACCCCCCTGGGCGTGCCCCCTACCTCGTGGCTGACTCGGGGACCCCCCCTAACATGAAACCGACACCAAAAATTTCTTTTAATACAGAAATCCCTGAAAAGAAACCTAGATTGGGAGTTCCACTGCCGCAAGCCTCTATAGCCACCAAAAACCAATCGGGGCCCTGTTTTTGCACCCTGCCGGAGGGGCGAACCATCACCGGTGGCCATCTTCATCATCCCAGTGCTCTCCATGACGAGGAGGGAGTAGTTCACCCTCGAGGCTGTGGGTATGTACAGTAGCTATGTGTTTGATCTCTCTCTCTCTCTCTCTCTCTCTCTCTCGTGTTCTTGATATGACTTCGTGATAGAGCGCTCCTAGTCTAAGTCCCTATGCTTGATAGCTAGTTGAGCATTATCAATAAAGTGTTGTATGACATGCTAAGGTACGATCTCCTTTGGCGGCGGAGGTGGTTTCGGTCCAAAATGGGCCTTCACTTACGCTTGCACTTCGGCTTCGTTTTCCTCCTCAGTCAATTGGTAAGGCAACCTCGGAAGAGGCTTGAGGCTTGGACCATATCTGAATTTCTTGCCTCCTGTTGTACCGCTAGCCGACATAGCTACGGCGCCTCTCTTTTGCTGTTGCTGAGGCGGCGAAGACGGTTGGCGCAGTGCCTGACTTGGAGGAGGAGTCGGCTGACGCGGTGTCGGACTTGGAGGAGGAGGAGTTGCTGACGCGGTGCCGGACTTGGAGGAGGAGGAGTCGGCTGACGCGATGGTGGACTTGGAGGAGCAAGAGTCTGCTGACGTGGTGGTGGACTTGGAGGAGCGGGAGTCTGCTGACGCGGTGGCGTACTTGGAGGAGGAGTCGGCTGACGCTCGGTGGCCTTGGAAAGACGATGCAATCCTTTCTCCATAGGATGATATGATGTATGGCCTCTCCTAGTGTGCTCTCGTCGTAACCTCCAAGAATGTCAAGCTTTAGCCCTGAATATCATGCCACCACTTCATCAACCCCGACACGAGCATAGCCAGCTAGAATCGGATTGCAATGGAAGGTTGCTTCAGGGGGATTTGTATAAGCATGGCCATCCACCACCTTCATGAATATGTTCTTCACTTTTATGTGTAGCTCACAAGTTGTTGTATATATGATATCATCCACAAGGTATATATCCAGTGCATCATCGCCCGGGACGGAACCCACGCTGCTTCTCGGCATGGATGGGGCGGTACTATCCAATGCTGGATCCGCTAGCTGTTGCCGCTGCTGAGACCCCCTTTCCTGGCTAAGTGAGTCGATCTGCTGCTGCTGCCGCTTGAAAGCGAGTTCCAACTCCGCGTGCTTTGATTCTACGATGCGAAGGCGGTCTGCTTCCTGCTTCCTCTGCTCCTCCTCCAGCTTCCTCTTCTGCTCCTCTTGCTGCTTCTTTCTCGCACGGCTTCTGTAGTTGGCGTTCCAGTCCGCAAACCCCTCAAACCACAGAACAATGCATTTGCCTCGTGTTCTTCCTGGGTGTTCAACATTCTTCAGGGCGCGCGTAAGCTCGTCGTTCTCTCTTTTGGGCGTGAACACCCTCTTTCGAGCCTCTTCTACAAGTAAACTTTCATCGACTCCTTTAAGACATGCCCGCTCCAAAACCTCGCATGTCTTTGGGTCCAACTTCCCCCCATGCGCATTGATGTATACTACGCAACCTTCTTCTTGTAGACGTTGTTGGGCCTCCAAGTACAGAGGTTTGTAGGACAGTAACAAATTTCCCTCAAGTGGATGACGTAAGGTTTATCAATCTGTGGGAGGCGTAGGATGAAGATGGTCTCTCTCAAACAACCCTGCAATCAAATAACAAAGAGTCTCTTGAGTCCCCAACACACACAATACAATGGTAAATTGTTTAGGTGCACTAGATCAGCGAAGAAATGGTGATACAAGTGTAATATGGATGGTCGATATAGGTTTTTGTAATCTGAAAATATAAAAACAGCAAGGTAGCAAGTAGTAAAACTGAGCAAAAACGGTATTGCAATACTTCGAAACAAGGCCCAGGGTTCATACTTTCACTAGTGCAAGTTCTCTCAACAATGGTAACATAATTAGATCATATAACAATCTCTCAACATGCAACAAAGAGTCACTCCAAAGTCACTAATAGCGAAGAACAAACGAAGAGATTATTGTAGGGTATGAAACCACCTCAAAGTTATTCTTTCCGATCAATCCATTGGGCTATTCCTATAAGTGTCACAAACAGCCCTAGAGTTCGTAGTAAAGTAACACCTTAAGACACACATCAACCAAAACCCTAATGTCCCCTAGATACTCCAATGTCACCTCAAGTATCTGCGGGTTTTATTATATGATATGCATCACACAATCTCAGATTCATCTATTCAAACCAACACAAAGAACTTCAGAGAGTGCCCCAAAGTTTCTACCGGAGAGTCAAGACGAAAACGTGTGCCAACCCCTATGCATAGGTTCCCAAGGTCATGGAACCCGAAAGTTGATCACCAAAACATACATCAAGTGAATCAATACAATACCCCATTGTCACCATGGGTATCCCACGCAAGACATACATCAAGTGTTCTCAAATCCTTAAAGACTCAATCCGATAAGATAACTTCAAAGGGAAAACTCAATCCATTACAAGAAGGTAGAGGGGGAGAAGCATCATAAGATCCAACTATAATAGAAAAGCTCACGGTACGACAAGATCGTGCCATATCAAGAACACGAGAGAGAGAGAGAGAGAGAGAGAGAGAGAGAGAGAGATCAAACACATAGCTACTGTACATACCCACAGCCTCGAGGGTGAACTACTCCCTCCTTGTCATGCCAAAGGAGATCGTACCTGAGCATGTCATACAACACTTTATTGATAATGCTCAACTAGCTATCAAGCATAGGGACTTAGACTATGAGCGCTCTATCACGAAGTCATATCAAGCACAAAAAAGGAGTCGAACTCGAGCTCGAGCCAAGCAGCTGGCAAAAAATACAGGAAAACTATTCCCCGACTGGGAGAACAGGCAGTGCAATCGACCCCCCCCCCCACCCCCACCCCCCGCTACAAACACATGTGAGTACCGCTGATCAGCAGCTAGTAAAAACCGACGATCATAGAGGGCAGGCTATAGAACAACTCCTAGGCATCGAGGATTTTCAAACGTTTACAGAGGAGGAACTAAAATGGAAATATGACTGCGGCCAACCAATGGTCAAGCATGAGCAGATCCCGCTTCTATCAACGAGAATGTATGAATTGCATTAATGGTACCTAAGAGAAGTAGAGACTACCGATCGAGAGTCCCTCATGGTGAAAGTCGAGGCAGAGCATTACTTCCATGAAAAATATTTATGGGTTGAGTTTCAAGAAATGTTTCAATTACTCAATCAAGATGCACTCGACAAATCTATCGTCAGTTTTTATTGTCTATAAATGATTTCTTTCTGTAATTTAAGTCTCTAGCTAGCTGTAGTGCTCGTTCATTACTTGTAATTATCCTCACTATCTTTTCTGTGGTATTATGCAGAATGAAGATGTATGAAATGAAAAAATCCGGACTCTATGGCATTGGGTTCATTGACCCAAATACCATTAATGAAGATACATGGATGCGTCAATGTGAACGAAAAGACATAGACAAAAGCTTGCTAGAGTTCTTGGTGCGACTAAATACCCAACCAGAAATACTACTTCCTTCCAACTTTTGGTGAGTGACACTGTCTTGTACTACAAATTCTGTTTTTGCTTACTAGATTTTAATAAGTGTAGTTGATGAGTTATGCACATGCCCGCTTAATTATACAAACGTGTGCGCATGCAGTTTTCACAGGATCCTGCTAATCATTGTAGTTGACGAGGGAAAAGTTCAAGTACTGGACTCAGTACTTAAAGACGATGGAGACTACGAAATCGTGAGGGGGGTTGTCGACAGGTAATTTCAATCATTATCGAACTATATGTCGGCCTCTTTAGTTCATTTCCTGATATCAACTAATTAATAACTCCTTTATTCATTTTCTTTGCCCGCGGGCAGGGCTTGATAAAAGTTCATCAAACAGGTTGAACGCCCATGGAAACAAAAGCTAAAATGGTGTCAACCCAAAGTAATTAATTAAGTAGTACTAGCTAGCTACCATTTCTTTGATTCTAGTTTCAATACCATTATCATGCTTGATTAATTATTATCTGATTGAATTCTATTCTCGAAAATAATAAAGTGCATGAAGAAGGCGTCGGGGAATAATTTATGTGCATACTACGTTTGCGAGAACATTCACATGATGACGTCCGAAAGGTCCAAAAGAGATAGACAACTTTGGGTACGTTTGCCAGAACACTATTCACAATTGTTTTTTATCATGATCTAATATATATACACACAAATAATATATTTATATTGATCTTCTTTTTTAACAAACATGCAAGACATGAGGGATCACCTCCTACCAATGGATCGCGTACGAGCATTTCAAGAGGAAACAGTGGGATTTTTGCTCGACCAGGTCATAGATCCCAAAGAAGAATACCATTACAAGCTGTAATGCCTCCATGTAATGATCTGCAAATTGCAAGAGAAATTTTATATACCAAATTGTGTGTGTGTGTGTGTGTGTGTGTATGGTCATGCGAGAAATTCGATGATATATATACGGTTCTACGAGAAATTACATGTATATATATATATATATATATATATATATATATATATATATATATATATATATATATATATATATATATATATAACGGTATAATATGTAGTAGCGTAAAATATGTTTGAAATGAAAAAGAATTAAATGGAAAACACAAAATTAAAAGGAAAAATAAATCATAAACCCATAAACCCCTAAACCTTTTAGTCTCGATTGGTGTAACCAACCGGGACGAAAGGCCCCCAACCCCCCGGCGCAGGCTCATGCCACGTGGTGGGCCTTTGTTCCCGGTTCGTGACGAACCAGCACTAAAGGGGGGCCTTTAGTCCCCACCCTTTAGTGCCGGTTGCAGAACCGGCACTAATGGTCCTTACGAACTGGGACTAAAGCCTGATTCTGCACTAGTGTCTTCTCTTATTTTTTCTCGGGAAGACAAAATTTCCGGAGTTACAATTAGGTCAGACGGCCGCCTCTGGGCCCCACAAGACACCACGGTGCCCTGTTGTCTCGTGGACATTAGGTGGCCCCACTCCGGTGGATCTTCATTCCAATACTTTTCATTTATTCACTAAAAAATCTCCGCAAAGTTTTGTCCAATTCCGAAAACTTTTATTTCTGCACAAAAACAATACCATGGTTGTTGTACTGAAAACAATGTCGGTCTAGGTTAGTTTCATCCAAATCATACAAATTAGAGTCCAAAAGAAAAAAAAGTGTTTGGAAAAGTATATACGTCGAAGAGTATCAATCAACACTGCCACGCCGAGGCACCAATGCTGGCACGATCCTGGCAGCCTAGGAGGAGGTACCCTTTGTCCCCGTTGAGCCGGTACCTATCACTAGCGCTATGAAGTCCTAGGTGGACCTGGCTCTGGACGCCGGCCGCCGGGCTTAGCAGCACAACCTCGAATCCATGGTATTCCATGATGCGGTGCCACCGATCTAGCCGCTCGTGTCGTGCCACCCGCTCGGCGCCCTCGCACGCCACTACGTTGTAGATCTCCAGAGTGAGGAGGCATTGCTCCACCTTCATCTACATGCCGAGTTTGCCGGGAATGTCACGTCCAGTGAGTCAAAGATCGTCGAGTAGTATTGCAGTGCCTTCAGGGACCTCTATACAAATTCAGTGATGAATTTATCCTATTTTCAAGAATGAATGAATTTTGTCCTTCAAAATTTAACATTGATATCAAATAAGATTCATCTACATGTACTGTTGGTCTGTCACATGTTTCCCACCGATTACTTATTATCCCAACTCCGTCGAAAAATAGAAGGATGACACAAACCTCACAAGTTCCCCAACGGATCCCATCTGGCCGAGCTTCATTGGATGAAGAAGGAAGCGAAGAACATGAAACACGCCATGACATCATCCCCGATCATAGGGTGCAACTGATCACTTAGAAAAAAGAATACAAACACGAGGCCCAAGATCTAACCCTGAAACTCCACACACCTTCCGTCGATGCCAAGCAACATATCCGAAACGAAGACATGACGGGAAGGTATTATTCCTCGCCTTCGATGGCACCATCGCCTCACCTACGTCACCCAGACACTTAGACTTAACCCTAAAGAAAGCTAGAGTGACCAAAGACTACATAGACAACCCAGACTGGGGTCTCCCTCCCCTCATCGGTGCCAAAAGGCACACGAAGGCGAGGGGAACCGGTGACGGCAGATCCCTTAGGCGGAAACCCTACCCTTTTTTCTTGGAAGAGGAGGCGGCGGATGTTGTGTGTTTCGTGGAGTCAACCTCGCAGAGAACCTTAGTGAAGTTCATAGTGACCAGTACACGATGACAGCCCAAGTAAAACACAATGCAAATAACATGGACTCGACGGCTGGCCAAAACAAACGGAAAATCAGACGAATGTGCCTTGGTTGTTCTCATTTTGAAATTTACATATTTCACCAGTCAAAGAGAATTCAAACTCTCCCGCAAAAAAAAAATTCAAACTCAGAAATGCAGTTTCACCAAATTTGTGTATTTTGCGTGAAGTTTTTTCTAAACCAGAATTTTTCTCGTGTTCTAGTTATCTGCCATTAAAAAATGTCGGCTGAAAACAGGAGCAAATCTAGATACATTCGCATATTGCAAGATTCAACTATAAGCACCACAAATCCAAGTTCGTCTCCAATACAAACTTGTTACAGTGAGTTGCCGGAAATTCGGCTAGTCAACCAACCAAGAAAATAAACACACCCACACACATAGCACCTCTTCCATCGAGTCTTGTCCAGCCCGCGACGGATCCTTTGATCAGCACCGCCACGCTGATGCGCCGATGATGGCACGATCCTGCCAGCCGAGGAGGAGGCACCCTTTTTCCTCGTTGAGCCGGTACCCGTCACCGGCGCCGTAAAGTCCTAGGAGGACCTGGCTCTGGCCGACGGCCGCTGGGCTTAGCGGCACGGCCTCAAATCCACGGTCCTCCATGATGCGCCGCCACCGGTCTAGCCGCTCGTGTCGTGCCACCCGCTCGGCGCCCTCGCACGCCACCACGTTGCGGATCTCAGGAGCCAGGAGGCATTGCTCGACCTTCATCCGTGGCGCTGAGTCTGCCGGAAATGTCGCGTCCAGCGAGTCGAAGATGGCCGAGTAGTAGTGCAGTGCCTCCAGGAACCTATATACAACTTCAGCAATGAATTTTGTCCCTTTTTTTTAGAATGGATGAATTTTGTCCTTCAAATTTAACATTGCTATCAAATACAGTAAGATTCATCTATGTACTGTTGGGCTGTCACATGTTTCTCACCGATTACATAACACAGTAATATTTAACACCACATTAGTTAAGAGCAAAAATCATATGATGGGTTATCCTCTTTTTGAAAAAAAAAACAAGAGCAAAAGAAATTTGAAAACAAGGTTGAGTTTAACTTGGCGCGTACCTGCCCAAGAAGTATGGGCCGTTATGGCCAGCTTCCTGCTCCACGAGCGTCATTATCTTGGGAGCCTGGTCACGGATCATAGACAGCAGCGGGCCGAGGTGAGCGCCGGGGACGCGGTGCATGCGGTTCACCGCGTTCACGGCCAGCGCCTCCCCGACGCGGCGCTGCAGAGCGGCAGGGCGCAGCCTCTCCAGTTTGTCCGCCACGGCGGCATGGAACTCGAACGGCACACGCAGCGACGCGGCGAGGGAGGCAAGGTGCCTCCCGGTCTCCCTTACAGCCGTGGCCGGGTGGCCCACCCCCGTCAGCCTTAGCGTCGGCGGGCCACCCGGCCGCGCCGCGAGCGCCTGAAGGAAAGCCGGCCACTGGTAGCCCTGGAGGATGTCGAGGTCGACGACGTGGACGCGGTCCTCGCCGTGGAAGGCCTCGAAGATGGCCTGGTTGGCCGTGAAGTGGGCGAACTTGATGTAAGGGCATGCCTGGTAGAGGATCTGGTAAATCTTTAGGGTATCAGGCGACGGCGGGAAGGGGTAGGGGGCGCCCGCACCGCGGGGGGAGATGGCGGTGCCGGAGGAGACCGAGAGGCGAGTGGCGAGCGCGTCGGCGAAGTAGGAGGCGAC
The DNA here is from genome assembly GCA_021437245.1 of Aegilops speltoides. NCBI lineage: Eukaryota > Viridiplantae > Streptophyta > Magnoliopsida > Poales > Poaceae > Aegilops > Aegilops speltoides. The sequence goes on from CM038142.1 coordinate 48,068,562, forward strand.
ACGCTGCATGGAGTCGCCGAGCGGCGAGGCGACGCGGCGGAGGAGGTGGAGGTGGCGGAGGGCCGAGGGCTGGTCGCCCTTGGACACGAAGTCGGCGCAAGCCAGCAGCAGGTGCACCAGCTGAAGACCGCTGTCCTGCTCCTGCATGCATGTAATTTGAATTGTCAGTAGCGATTACTGATATTCAGGATTTGTTCGGCCGAAAGAAAACAATTGATTTCGAGCTGCATGAAGCCATGAACTCAAATCATTCATACGGCGTCACGTATGTGTACTCTATGTGAAACATGCTTTGTTCATTTTTAGTAGGCAGAAGACGTAGAACTTAGTTATAATTCTTGAAAGGATATTCAATATTTGTTGGAAATGCCGAATTACCAACTTTCATCTGGAGTAATATTTGACTTACCGATTCTTGCTCTTTAAAATCTTGTGTAGTGGAATCAATACAATATACTGAAAATGAGAAACTATGCACATTTTCAATGCATAATCTTTCAATAAAATGTGAGTTTTTCATTAAAATCCATATTTTACGAAAAAATAAAGTTGAACCCTAGGTCATGACCACGACCTTCTTCCCCCCTCTACAATTACCCTCTCTCATGCGCCTCTTCCTCGCGCCAACTCCTACCTTTTTTAGATAGAGGTTTAACGTCCGTCCTTAAAATTAGGACCTTAAGTTCATGGACTAGGGTTCAACAAGGAACGGAAAAGGACAGCGGCGCATCGCGGAGGTTCTGCAAACAAACAAGTGAAGGAGATACAAATCTCTCTCTCTCTCTCTCTCTCTCTCTCTCTCTCTCTCACACACACACACACACACACACACACTTACTCTCTCTCTCTCTCTTTCTCCCCTCAAATTCACCATCGCCGGTTTTGTCTGAGTCAAGTCAAGAGCTGTGGAGTTTGTCAAACCACAATTTAGCATGTCCTCGAAGCCCGATAGGCTACTACTAATTACCCATCGGATGCCCTGTGTGACCTCACTGAAATCGGTCATCACGAATGGTTTTCCCGAGGTGAGCCATTCAACTCCCCCCTTCATCTGGCTCTTCCCCTTCCCCTTCTCTGTCTTACTCCCCCTTCTGCCCTTTCATCTTCCTTCTTCCACTCGGCTTGCCGCCCATTTCCCTCGTACCAGACGGTAAGAAAGGTTTGGCTTTCTGAGACTTGATTTTAGGTGTCCATGAATATATTGCGCCCTCAATTGCTCTTTGCTGGCACGTTAGTTTGTGTGTGTGCATCGGATTTTAGGTTGTCTGCATCTTAACTATGCGAAATGTCAAGTATGTGCGTATTATGTTTGTCTGGATCCCTCGATGCGGCATTTGATTCAGGCCCTGTTTGGTTCATAAGTCTTAAGACTTTTTTTAGTCCCAACTTATAAGTCTCAAGTCCCTAAAAAGTCCCTACTTGTTTGGTTCCTGAGACTTAACATGGACTAAAAGACCATATTACAACTATAAGTCCCTATAAGACTCTCCTTGAGAGTCTTATTTTATAAGTCTCAAATGCCCACTTTAAGTCCCTATAAGTCCCTCATGTTTGGTTTAGGTGGGACTTATAGAGACTATTTTAAGTCCCTAAACCAATAAGTCTCTGGAAACAAACACCCACTCAATATAAAGGGCCTTTTTTAAAAAAAGCATTAAATATGGCATACTTTTGGCAAGTTGGGTTAAAACAGCGGTCGCAATCTGACTTGGCTATAATCTACTACCACACCACCCCCACGTACGGAATGCATGGACTGCGACCATTTGGCCAATTGTGGCAGCCTGCGTACCAAATTCAAAGACTACCAAAGAAAGATGGAGTAAAAAAACAGTGCATAACCGCAACCTAAATCCTCAAGTCTACGTAAACAATCTGTGTAACTTGATGCATGGCTGCCATCGCATAAACATAAAAATAAAAATAAAAATTGATGCATGGCTGTTACTCTTAGTTACCTGCTCAGCCTGATCTGACTGTATTACTGACCCCAGCATGCTGTGCAAGGAGGAAGAATCTGCCCACTGGTCAGGCTTTGCCATTTGGTGCTGCAATGGCAAGCCATCTGCAGCTCCGAACTGGCTGGCGTAGTAGAGGTGATCAGGCTGCAAGCCTCCCACCGGAATCCCTCTGCCGACCGCCGCCTCGTCCCTGGCCCCGTACACCGGCTCCGGCATCGCCAGGCACTCGGACAGCGTCGGCAGCTGCGTGGCACTGGTGCCGGCAGAGGAGGAGCCGCCGGCATCCTTCTCCGGCGGCAGCTGGTACGCCAGGTACCCGTCCTCCAGGAAGGAGGAGTTCAAGGATGGCAGAGCAAGGTTCTCGCTGCTGTTAACGTAGGACGAGGAGCAGGAGAGGTTGCTCTTGCTGCTGTTGCTGTGGGCGTTGTTGACGAACCCCTTGTGGAGCGGGCTCTGCGATGACTTCCCCTTGCCGTAGCCGGCGAGGTTGCTGGGGCTCCCCGTGTCCATGCCGTGCAAGGTGCCATGCATGTAGCTCTGATTGCTGGTGCTGTTGTTGTAGAGGTTGGAGAAGGTTCTCCTCGGGGAAGCCACCATCTCTCTCTTGGGGGAGGACACCATGTAATCCCGCTTGGGTGAAGACATCATGTAATCCCTCTTCGGAGAAGACACCATGTAGTCCCTCTTGGGAGAAGACGCCATGAAGTCTCTCAGAGGGCTGAAGTCCCTCCTTGGGGAAGACATCAAGAAGTCGGCGCCCGAGGCGGCGCCGCCGCCGATCTGGTCGGCGAAGAGCGACTCCCACATGGCGAGGTCAGGCGACTGGATCTCGCCGTCGATGTCTCCATCGAACCTCAGCGCTTGCAGGCCCGCTAGGGCGTCGATGGCGTCGGGGTCGGCGGACGAGGCGACGATGTTGGACTCCGAGAAGGAGGCGGTGGGTGATGTCGGCGCTGCTGGCTGGTGCTGTAGCTGCTTCGTGCCGGAGCTCATGTCAACAGCGCAGTTCAGCGTCCCCATGCGTGAACACATGAGATATCGTGTCCCAACTCCCAACTACACCGGCAACGATGCATCTAACACCATCAACTACTCGGCCAAATCGTTGTTGAAGCTAGCTAGCTTTGGGTTTCAATCTCAGAGATGTTTCATTTGGTCCAGCTTCCCTGATAGGTCTTGAAATATGGGGGCTAGCTAAGCGGAAGCGTGTGCCCTGAAATATGGGTCGACGAGCTTGGAGCCATCATGTTGGCATGTAGGCACATGCACATCACGTAGAGACAAGGCGGTGTTTTGGTTGGTTGGTCGGGAAGAAAAATTGGTTTTGCTACATTCCTTCTGTACTCTTTTGTTGTTGGCTATGGCTTATTGGTGAAGGTTACCCGCCAGCAAAACGATAAACAGGTCTCACAAGAGCGCAGGTCCTCCAAAGTGAAGGAGACAATTGAGCCGCCTAGGAGGAAACGCAGGGCAGCTTTGATAAAGAAATCTGGAGAGAGTTGGCTAATGCTCCAACTTATGCTCCAGACAATAGAGTCGCCTAGGAGGAAACGCTAAGGCAGCTTCCATAAAGAAATCTGGAAATCTCCAGAGAGAAACCCTTATACTCCAGCCAGATACATATTCCAACAGTCTAGGCAACGGCTGGGACGAATGTGCCATCGGCTGAGAGAAAGAAGTTAACGAGCGTGGCTGTTTTACTAGCCTGGGCAATCTGGGATGAGGGTAACAAATGGTCTTTTGATAACAAGGCTAGCTCGATTGATCGTATCTTTGATAAAATCAAGTGTGATGCACACAACTGGTCTAAAGCTGGCGCTAAATGCCTGGGATTGCGTTCGCCTAGGCTTTCACGGTAATGACAAATCTCGAACATTTGGATTTTAAGCATGGCAACCCGAACGGTTTTTATGGTGACTTTAGTTGATGCAAGGTGATAAGTTTGAAAATGTTTGGGTTACCATGCTTAAAATCTGGACGTTTGGGATTTATTGGGGTCCTAGTTTTAAGGCCCTTTTTTTGTTTTTTCCTTCTAGGTCGCCGTTGCGCTCTAAGACTTTGTACCTCTTTTCTGTCTGGGACTCTTTTTTCTATATTAATTATATGTAGTTTTCCTGCACGGTTTAAAGAGGATATTTCAACAATCTGACCAACGAACAATAACAACTACTCCCTCCGTCCCATAATGTAAGACGTTTTTTTATATTAGTGTAGTGTCAAAAAACGGCTTACATTATGGGACGGAGGGAGTACTATATTTCAACACTCCCTCATATGTAGACTCCTTCGTGACTTAGATGCAAGAGCGATGGTGATCATAACTTTTTATTTAGTGATGAACTTGAGCTAAAACAGGGAAAATATGTCAATAGGTATCAGGTTTTCACGTCCTTCAAGATGGGAAATTTTGTTGGGATATCCTCCTTGTGTGGGCTATGAGGAGATGATAAATTGAAGCCTTTAGGCAGCCCAAACGTGTGGTAATGCCCACTACCCATTAGGGTTATGACCTAGAGTCATTTTGATCTATGCAGGTGAGGGAAGGGAGATGTCTCACCCTCCATCTAGTAGCCACCAACACAAGTAACGAAAATCAGGTTAGCCTCCATTGTGAAAGCCAAGATAGAAAAGTGAAATAAATGAAGATTGAGCGACGAGCTTGCACGCAAGCAAATAGCAAATGAAGCTCTTTCCCAAGGTTGTGAAGTCCTGATCCACTACCTTATCTCCATCAAATTGTGATTTTATCATCTTTAGTGAGATTGTTCCAATATCTAGATTGTGATCATCCAAGGTTGAGAGATCTTGATGTATGAGAGCATCTACTTCTATCTAGAGGAGAACTTGTTGTATTCCACATTTGATTATAGTGGAAGAAGATTTGGGTGGCTTCGATGTGTGGTTTTACCTCTGCTACTTTGCCATCTGCCACGGCAGACGGCAAAGGCATGGATGGCGGACGGCAAAGGTCTTTGCCGTCGGCCGCGGATGGCAAAAGTGGACGGCAATGTAAGGGACAGCAAAGAGCGATGGCAAAGGGTCCTTTGCCATCAGCTGCCGACGGCAAAGAATGCTGACGGCAATAATTGCGTTGTTACTCCGTTAGGTGGTTAAAGGCAAGCCTTTGCCGTCCGCCGCTGTAGGCAAAGTTTTTTTCTTCTTTGCCGTCTGCCGCTGTAGGCAAAGTTTTTTTCCTCTTTGCCTCAGCCACTGTTGGCAAACTGACCAAATAGGTCAGCCTCCCAGGAAGCACAGTTGCCTGCCACGTGGCCTCTTTGCCGCCCGTTGCTGATGGCAAAGAGCCCTTTGCCGTCGGTGGCAGACGGCAAAGAGCCTGCATATTGTCTCTTTTTTTCTGTTTTTTTAAATCCAACAATTTTCACAGCAAATATATATGACATATATAGATATATTTCACAGGGCTATTTAACAGCACATAAGCTTCATCATACATACATATATAGTTCCATCCACTCATACATAGCAAGTTGCACATACACATAAGTTGCAACCATTAGGAGGTTGCACATACATATTACAATGCAAAGTTTCATCAAGATAGCAAGTTCCATCGTAGCATACACATAAGTTGCAACCATTAGAAGAATACTAGAAGAGAATGAAATAAAAAACAAGCACTCCATAGCAAGCTAGCTTCCGAGAAGTGAATGAAATCTGCAAAATGGCAAATAAGAAAGTTAGGAAAAGGTGACTAGAAGAAGAAGACTAGAAGAAGAAGCACGCCATCGTTTGTGAGGTAACTTAGGTGAAATGGATCGTTTATGAGCTAACTTAGGTAAAATGCATCATTTTAGAGCTAATGTAGGTAAAATGGATCGTTTATGAGCTAACTAAGCTAATTATGCTGTTTTTTACATAAGTAAGGTAAGTACATGTCATTATTGAGAAAACCTAGTTAACTAAGCATATTATAACTAACTTAGGTCATTTTGGAGGAAACAAAGCTAAGTATAGATCGTTTTAGAGCTAACTTAGGTAAAATGGCTGGTTTTGGAGGTCGGTAAGCTTATTAAGTCATTTTGCAGGAAAAGAAGCTAACTCTAGGTCATTAAGGTAAGCATATTGGATGAAATAAAGCTAAGTCTAGGTCTTTATGCATTTGTTAAGCAAAAAACTAGAGAAACTTACCTTGATCATGGAGGTGTGGGAGCGGGCGTGGAGTTACGCTGCACCAAAGATCATTTCCAATGTTTCGTTAGCATGATGACACTCAAATGTTAAGACTAGCAAGTAACGTCCATTCAAATTAAACTCACCGTGGTCTCAGGAGCAATCTCTGGATCAATGGCTATGGAGCCATGGGACCTCCCGCCACTAGATATCATCACCGCCTCGGATTGTAGGGGATCCGCTCGGGTTAAACTCCTCCCTTTCCTCGCCTTCCCCTTGACTTGCTTGTAAGAGGCAGTGTGGGCCATGGCATACAGGTCGTACCCCTCTGGCACCTTATTCGTCTTATTGTAGCATGCCTGAAAGAGAGAAACAAAGTAAATTAGTAGTTAAAGGGCTCAAGCTAGAATGATGAATGAATTGCATTAATCATGAAGCAAACCACATTACCCAATTCCGCCGAACGATATAAGCTGGAGCTACCTTGATGGTGTGGCACACCTTCAATTTGGGCACGTTGTCCTTGGCCTCGATCGGCTCCCTTCCATCTTTCAACACCTGCCATGACAAAGAGTAAACAAAATTAGTACAACATAAAAAATACCGACATGAATAATAATATGTATATCACTTAAGTGTATCATCATCAAGTACAACATAAAAATTGAATACCTGACACTACTAATAATCTCGATCAGTATCATCAATAAATGCATAATCATCATCATCACTATAATCAATGACGGGCTCATAGGGTTCAGTGGCATCAACATGTGGAAGGCCACCTTTACGTAATCGGTCAAGCATTGAGAGGTCTTCCGCAGCAGTAACCTCTTCTTGTTCCGGCTCTTCTTGTTCCTCCTCTGGGGTGATGTGGGATTCACTATCGCTATCTACTTCAATGTTTTGGGGTGAAGTATACCGGTTCTTGAAACGCTTTTTGGAAAGACGTGTCTCTTGGAAGAATTCTCCTTCATATGTGTCTGGGTTAATGTGAGGTTCATAATCCTCTTCCTTTGGGGGAGATAGTCTAGCACGTGGCTGCACTTCATAAACGACATCCCAACCTTTCAGATTTGGATTAGTTTGGCAGGCCGTGGTAGATAGAATACTTGGGTCGCTGTTGAGCCATAATATAGACATCGGGAACATCTAAATGGGTGCTTTGGTTGATTTCAACTAGCCCTATATGTTCATGAGTCCTTCTAGTCTCCTTCGTTGAAACCAATAACATTTGAAGACTACGACATTCGGGGGTTTTCACCATAGAATAGAAGTTCATAAATTGCTTCAACTCTCCCATAATACTCGGTACCTCCTTCGCTGATAGCAGATACACAACAATTTGTAGACTTTCGGTCGGCCATAGATAGCTCTTTGCCATAGGTACGAAAATGATACCCGTTGATGTCGTATTTGTCAAATGAACGGACCTTATAGTCAAAACCATTAGCGACTTGTCTCAATTCGGCGTCCATAGACTTGAATTAGCCTACAAGTTTAATGTGAAAGGATTGTTGCATTACGCACAAATTAGCAAATGAAATGAAATTGTCTAATAGAATTTACCGTTTGTTTGAACCAAGAGATGAAACCGGGATAGCCGCCTCCGTGCTTTGCGAGAAGCTCATACTCTTCGACGGAATCCTTTTGGATCACCGCCCCATACGAGAATAGGGCGACGTATCGACTGTATGATCCAGGAATAAGAGCAGTTCAAAGGAAATAGAAGTTACGAAACAATGTACCGAGAACTTACTCGATGTACGGTCGTACTTCTATCAGGTTGTTGAAGATATACAACGAAATGGTCCGCCATTCTTCGTTATCCAAAGATACTGGATTTGAAACACTGGCTGGTGCGAGATTGCCTTTGAATAGGCTGAGGTTGGATCCACTCTTTTTAGGCTTGTCAGCATTGTACCGAGGCTTCGGATTATGCAAATGACGATTTTTGGTTTCGTAGTGTGCTGTCACGAAGTTTGCCGCCTCCTCAGTGATGAATGCCTCAGCCATAGATGCTTTAATTCTATGTTTATTTTTACATTTTTCTCGAAGCGTCTTTTGCATCCTCTCAGTTGGGTAGCACCAACGATTTTGCACGGGCCCCCCCAATCTTGCCTCTGTCGGGAGATGCAAAATCAAATGCTGCATTGGATTAAAGAAGCCCGGTGGAAAGATCTTCTCTAACTTGCAGATCAACTATGGCGCCAACTCTTCCATTTCTTCTAGCACGCCAGGCGATAGTTCTTTCGCACAAAGAACACGGAAGAAATAGCAGAGTTCTGCCAGTACTAGCCATTCATCCTCAGGGATGAAGCCACGCAACATCACCGGCATTACCCGCTCAATCCATATGTGCCAATCATGACTCTTGAGACCAAATATCTTCAATTTATCAAGACTCGCTCCCCTCTTTAGATTCGCTGCATACCCATCGGGGAACATCAACTGCATTTTCACCAACAAGATAATTTCCCTCATAGCTGGCCTTCCAAGATTGAACCATGCCTTTGGCTTCGTCCAGTTCTGCTTTCCTTTTGGTTCTTTCATGTTTTGTAACGGCCTATCACATAGCGCCTCCAAATCGACTCTAGCCTTAGTATTATCCTTTGACTTCCCATCTATGCCGAACAATGTACCAAAAAGTGCCTCGGCGATATTCTTCTCAGTGTGCATCACGTCGATGTTGTGTGGGAAAAGGAGGTCTTTGAAGTAAGGCAAATCCCATAAGCATGTTTTGTGAGTCCAGCGTGCTCGTAATTATACCCTTGAAGTACCCCGGACGCCTAGATCTGGCTCGAGAGCGTTTAATCGATCCAGGTCCGTTGGCTGTCAACGCAGGTGGTGCGAGTTTTTACAACTCTACCTCGATGAAGTTCTTCTTGTCTTTCCCGAACTTATGGCGAGAATCCAGAACTGTCTATGCATGTCGAAGCAAGAAAACTTGCGACCGCCCGAAGCCAACAAAACTCAAGAGCTCCCTTGCATGTGGGGCACGGAACCTTCCATGCACACACCAGCCAACGAATAGCGATACGCTGGCAAGTCATGCGTCGAGTACATGTACCGACACGCATTATGAAGTTTCGCTTGCTATAGGCGTATATGTCTTGAACCCATTATCCCGGGCTTCTTGCAATTCGTCCTGCGGCTGCATGTACACATTCATATTTTTCCCGGATAGTTGGGCCCTGGAATTATCAACGTCAGAAAATGTTCTTTCTTTGCATAATCTGTCCGGGGAGATTGAGTGGAAAGACAAATACGGGCCAACAACTGTATTGGGCTGCCGTCATACCAAACACACCGAACCCATCGGTCTTGATGCCGACTCGAGGATGCCTCGGATATGCCGCTTTGTCGACATGTAATTCATCAAACCTTTTCCACGCAACACCATCCGATGTGTGTACCATCATCAGTTTCCCATCTGCATCTAGTTCGGTTCTTTTGCCTGTTTTGTGCCATGTCATCAGTCTGGCCGTCTCTTCGACCATGAAAAGACGTTGAAGTCTTGGTATGATTGGCATATACCAAGAACACTAACAGGATTTTGGTGCATGTCTTCTCACCCATACCGTTGTCTACCACAATATACCGAACACTTGCAAATGGGACAATAGTTCAAGTCCGCATAGTCAAGCCTAAATAAGGCACATCCTTTCTCACAGGCATGTATCTTCTCATAGGGCATCTTCAGTGCACGGAGGATTTTGTCCGACTGGTATAGGTTTGCAGGCATTACATGGCCTTTGGGTAGAAAGCGTCCAAATAATGTCATAATTGCGTCATAGCATTGTCTGCCCAAGTTGAACTGGGCCTTCAAAGCCATTACTTGTGAGATGGCATCCAACTGACAAAGCTCAGTGTGCTCGTGGAGCGGACGTTTTGAAGACTCCAACATTTCATTGAAGGCCTTTGCAGATTCCTCCATCTCCTCGTCCGAAACCCGAGCATCATCATAGTCTTGCACCATGTTTTCCATCCCGGTACCATGCTCGTCGGTGCGACCATGATCGACCTCAGCTCGGTCACGTTGGGCAGACTCACCATGAAATGTCCACACCGTATAATCGGGCGTAAAACCTTTCTTCTGCAAGTGTTTACCCATTTCAGCCTCTGTCCTCTTTTCCCAATTGCCGCGCCGGGAAACAGGGCACCAAGTTTTCCTCGGCCATTTGCAATGCGGCTTGCACAAACCCCTTGGTTTTTGTGAACCATTCAGCGCTCCATTTGTTCCGACCAGTGTGACCAGATAAATCCACGCACGATCACTCATCTTGACTTTCGAGCTCTACCGACACACAACAATTATATATAAAATTCACCATGTATATATTCATCGCTTGATCTACTTTGTCAATTTTATTACGTCCATGCAACCTAGACTCTAATAGGTAATGATAGGTCCTAATCTCACTCGGTATGTGTAGATTGGGTTCATTTTCCCATATGCTATGCTCGGATCCGACGCTAAAATTCGGCAGCACCTCCCATTGTTCTCGATACACGCCTCGCAATAAATGAGAGGATGTGTACCCGGAGAACAACAAGGGAGGCACTAACGAAATTTATGCGTCGGATCCAGAGCAAAGCATATGGGAAAACGAACCCAATCTACACATACTCGGGCTGTCCATGGATAGCGTTGGACACTTCGAAAGAATCAAGGTTATAAATATGCAAATGCATGCATATTTATAACTATGACGCTTTCGAACAGGAGACACATATTGGTTATGCATACTGATGATTCAAGACACATATATAGCTAGCTACCAAATTTCATGTCATTTGTGCAAATAATTAATGGGGGAGAAGGACATGTCATTTGTGCTCACCCACGAACGAAGGGGCAGAGCTCGTCAAACGCACGGCGAGGTCGTCGAACACCAAACCTCGCAGCGATGAAACAACTGCACATTTAAATCTACCCGATCAACACAATTATATATGATGTTTTTCATAACAAAATCGAAAAATATATGACCTAACTAATAATTCACAAATATATAACCCCGTCGGCCTCTAGAAGGCCAAAGAGCACCTTTTCGGGAGGTTTAGGGGGTCGGGGTGTCATGTCGGTGTCGGGGTGCTGTTTCGGGGTTAGGGTGTCGTGTCGGGGTCGAGGTGTCGGGGTGTGGTGTCGTGGTCTGTGTGTCGGGTGTGGTGTCGGGTCGGGGTGTCGGGTCGTGGTGTCGGGGTCGGTGTCGGGGTGTGGTGTCGGGTCGGGTGTCGAGGTCGATGGTCGGGTGTTTTCTTCTATCCTTCTTCTTCTTTCCTTCTCTTCTTCTTCTTTCTTCTTCTTCTTTCCTTTCTTCTTCTTCTTCTATCCTTCTTCTTCTTTCCTTTCTTCTTCTTCTTCTTCTTCTTTCCTTTCTTCGTCTTTCCTTTCTTCTTCTTCTTCTTTTTTCATATTTTTTCTACTTCTTTTACTTCTTTTCTTTTCTTCTATTCTTCTTCTTCTACTTCTTCTACTTCTTTTCTTCTTCTTCTTTTCATCTTTTTCTACTTCTTTTCTTTTCTTCTTTTCATCTTTTTCCACTTCTTCTTCTTTTCTTCTACATATTCTTTTTCTAACACTAACACTAAATTTTCTTCTTTTCTAACACTAAATCTAACACTAACACTAACACTAACAATTAAACAAGAATTAAACAACAACAAAAAGAAAACAGAAAAAAAACTCATCGAGTAGGGGCGACACTGGCGCTGGGTGGTGGTGGGGGGGCGGCGGGGCTCGGCAAGGATGGCTGGGCGGGCGGCGCGGGCGAGGCGGGGGGGCAGGCGGGCGGGCGGAGGGCGGGCGGCGGGGTGGGGGGTGGCGGGTGGGGGAGCGGGGAGGGGGGGCGGCGGGGGGCGGGGCGGGCGAGGGCGGGGCGGGGCGGCGGGGTGGAGCGGCGAGGGCGGGGCGAGGAGGTCGAGGAGAGAGATGAGTAACGGGCGGGCGGGAGGGGCTCGGCCGTTAGTTAGGTTAGTTAGGGTAGCCTTTGTCGTCCGCCTCCTTTGCCGTCCGCTTTTCAGATTTGACGCCTGCGGCGGACGGCAAAGAGGGGGACGTTAAGTATTTTTAACCAGCTCCTCGGTGGGCCCCTCCTCTTTGCCATCTGCTAGCGGACGGCAAGATTCTTTTGCCGTCGACTAGCGGACGGCAAAGAGCTGGCTGATGGCAAAGGCTTTCTTTGCCATCAGCCAGTTCTTTGTTGTCTGCTTTCGGGTAGCTGATGGCAAAGAGCTTCTTTGCCGTCCGCTAGCTGACGGCAAAGAGCTGGCAGATGGCAAAGTAGCTGTTTCCAGTAGTGATAACACGGAATTCACCCCGCAAAGAGGTGATTGCGCGGAATATGTTTTCCGGTGCAGGTTGGCTATCTCCAACAAATCAAGACCGGGGTGGTTACACAATTTTTGAGGCATCCCGACATCTGGTGGCCAACTGGATGCGTACACTGTTGGGGAAGCTTCGTTGAACCAGTTTCAATTGTGTCGACTGAAGTTGACATGTAGCTCAGAGATTGCCAAGGTGCGGCACAACATGATGATCGGTTCAGGGGCTATTGTCGGCGTCTTGACCCAGGGGTCTCTCACCACGTCTGTTCCTGGCATGAGGGGCTAGATTTAGGACCTTTAGGTCGGTTCCATGCTGGGCCACATTAGGCGACCCATGACATGTTTTATGAAGACGCCGAAAGACTTGACGTACAAGCCGAAAATACTGGAGCCGTCGAGGACTCTACCTCCATTGACATAGCTGTCTAGGATTTGTAACCCTTGGAACCCATGTATGTTATATAAGACGTGCTCAGGCTCATCGATAGATACATTACAATCCCTTGGTATTCACATGTACTTTGTACACACCCCAATCGCACTATACACGAGCAGGAGCAGGGTAATTCTCCAACATTAGAGCCCGATCCTGGGCAAACCTTGCCTCCTTTCACCAACCAACAAGTCAAGCAGGCGTATAAACTAAAATATGGGCATAATATATTAGTTCATTATTTTAGATCAACATGGGGCAAAACGCCCCCTTCCATGCAACTATCAATTATCGAATGAAACCAAGGTTTACTCTTGAAATAGGCTTTCGCCCGGCTTTATAAATAGTGATTTCTATTTTCATGCCCCTCCTTCCTTAGTTCTCCTCAATTTTGTCTCGCCCATGTAACATCGCTCACTTTTGCCCTCCTCTATTCAGCTCAGCCTCACAAAAGCCCAAACAGTGGCTTCCTGTCGAGTCAGTGCCATTGACCATTACTTTGGGTGGTACTGATGCATGGGACCGACCTGCTTTTGCGTCACCGACTGTTTCCCATGTAGTGCTCGCGTTTTGACACATGCGGAGTCGCGTTGCCGACACCCATTAATGGTGGCTTAACACCCCAACCCACTCCTGCCACCCCTCCCGTGCCATATATGCAGCCCCTCATCCCATTTCGTTGCTTGCCTCCGCAACTTTATCCACCGCCGGAGTCGCTGCAGCATAAACCTGATGAGCCACAAGTATATGGGATCCCAACGGTCTCTGAGGATAGTATTTCACTCAAATGTATTAATTCGACACAAAGGGGGCCAAAGAATATTTATAAGCCTTAGCGGTTGAGTTGTCAATTCAACCACACCTGAGAAGTCACTTCCTTGCAGCAATTTATTAGTAACACAGTAATATGATAGCAGTGATAGTAGTAGTAACAAAGTAAAAGTGGCAGTAACATCAGTTTTTTAGCAATTGAAACAGTAGTGGTACGTAGCAGTAACTTGAGCAAAGACGATAATAAAAAAGCATAGGCATTGGATCAGCGATGGATATTTGGATGAAATTCAATTTGTAACAGTCACAACATAGAGCGATACACAATAGCTCCAATTCATTGATCTATGTAGGCATGTATTCCGTATATATTCATACATGCTTGCTATAAGACCTTGCATGACATATTTCTTCCTACCCTCCCATGGCAGCGGGGGCCTAATGAAAACTAAGGGTAATTAAGGCGCTCCTTTTAATAGAGAACCGGAACAAAGCATGAACACAGAGTGAAATACATGAATTCCTCAAATTACACTCGTTCCCAGAGAGCATCCCAACTATTGTCACTTTGGGGTCTATAGTTCAGAACAATAATAGGTGCATATAACTTGCAGATAGGATCAAGAAGTGAAATATATTCATGAAAACGTAATAGGTTCAGATATGAAATCATGGCACTTGGGCCTAGTGACAAGCATTAAGCATATATAACAAAGTCATAGCAACATCAATCTTAGAAGATAGAGGATACAAAGGATCAAGCCCTAAAAATAGACTTGGTTACATAAGAAATCTCATCCATCTCCATCTCTGTCCAACAAGCCTACGAAGGAATTACTCCCTCTAGGTTATGAGCATCATGACATTATTGGTGGAGAAGGGTTGGTGATGATGACGGCGATGAATCCCCCTCTCCAGAGCCCCGAACGGACTCTAGATCAGGCCTCCTGAGTAAGAACATGAGGTGGCGGCGGCTCGTATCGTCAAACATGATGAAACTTTTTTCTGAAATTTTTCCCGGGAAGGCGATACTTATAGGCCTGGAATTAGGCCAGACAACCACTCGAGGGGCCCACAAGTGCTGATGGCGCGTCCTGAGTGGTGGGCGCACCCCCAACACTTGTGGCATCATGGTGGCCCTCTCCGGTAGTTCTTTACACCGGTAGTTTTTATATATTTAAGAAAACTTTTGCATAAAGTTTGTCCAGTTCTAGGAACTTTTATTTCTGTACAAAGAACAACACCAAGGTAGTTCTGTTGAAAATAGCGTCAATCTGTGTTAGTTTCATTCAAATCATAGATTCCAAAACAAGAGCAAAAGTGTTTAGAAAAGTAGATATGTTGGAGGCGTATCAAAACCCTAGCCCTCCTCTCCTACCTTCCCTTTTGCATCCATGGTGTGGCCCCGCAGCATCACTGTTCATGAAGCTGAGCTTCTCGCCCGCTGGGACATCCAGGCGCCGCCAGACATGCGTCCACCGGTGGGATGGATTTTGAGTCAGTGGGGCCTTCTGGTGGAGCATGTCCCCACCGCCGGCTCGGTCGCCTTTGTGTGAGCCGTTGCTACTTGTGAGCTGCATTGGGATTTCCTCGAAGAGAGGAGAGGATGATGCAGTACAGTAGAGATGAGCATTTCCCTCAGTTAAGAACCAAGGTTATCAATCCAGTAGGCGAACCACGCAAGACCTCATGAACAACACCTACACACAAAAGAACAAATACATGCACCCAACGCGATCAAGAGGGTTGTCAATCCCCTCGGCGATTAATTGCAAGGATCAAGTCTGATAATGGTAGATAGATAAACAAAAACACAAAATAAAATAATGGTAAATAATTGCAACAAGGTATTTTTTGGATTTTAGTTAATATATGATAATGGTAGACCCGGGGGCCATAGTTTTCGCTAGAGGTTCCTCTCTCGAACAAAAGCATACGGTGGGTAAACAAATTACTGTTGGGCAATTGATAGAAAAGTGCATACTTATGACGATATCCAAGGCAATGATCATGTATATAGGCATCACGTTTGAGACAAGTAGACCAACTCCTGCCTGCATCTACTACTATTACTCCACACATTGACCACTATCCTTCATGCATCTAGAGTGTTAAGTTCATAAAGAACGGAGTAACGCCTTAAGCAAGATGACATGATGTAAACAAAGTAAACTCCATTAATATGAATAAACCCCACCGTTTTATCCTTAATGGCAACAATACAAATATGTGTCTTGTCCCTTTCTGTCACTGGGATATAGATCACCGCAAGATTGAACCCATTACATGAGACGAGAGCATGGTAAGAATCCTCAACAGCTGCACCACATAGCTGACAAGTGGTGTGACTCGCAATATGGCGCGCATGTTTATACTAGAGGCTAACGTTCGCTTTGCTGCGCCGTTCTTCACTCCTGAAAAGAATATTTTTATATCTATAGATTATTGTGATCAGTTGTTTTGTTTTTATTTTATCTGTATTGGCTTTGTGTTTTAATTTTTTATTGGTGGTGTTTTTTCATATATCATGTTGGGTTGATATTGGATATTATTTTTTCAAGAGAAGAAAGGAGTTATTTGATGTGTGGTTGTGAAGCCTTTGCACATTTTGGCCTTGGCGTCAGCCCGGTGGTGATTATTTGAATTTCTTGGGAGTTCTTATCTATAGAGATACTAAGCTCCCTCGAATTGAAGCTTTGTGGTGCTTCGAGGGTTGTGGGGTCACTAGGGCCCCACACGTAAGTGTGTTGTTTCGTTCTATTTCTTCTTCTTTTATTTTTTTATTTTTTTCACGTTTTAATTCATAAGCACTTAATAAGATTTTTAAAAACATAGACATATTTAAAATTCTTCAAATTCGTTAATATTGATTAAATATGTGAATACTTTGAAGTTCATGGTTATTTAAAGTTTGTGAATATTTTAAAAAAATTGAAAGCTATTTTTTATGAACATTTTTGAAGCCATGAATATATTTTAAATTCATGAATTTATCTAAAATTCATTGTTTTCAAAAGTCATAATATTTTTAAAGTTCCTTAAACGTCATTTAATTTAACTAACCTTTTCAATAAAGATAGACATGCGATTTTTTCTGAGCTAGCAATGAGGTGAGCGAAAAAAATAAACGAGTGAGCGGAGCGGCCAAGCTGAGCGAGCAAGAGCTTTGTGTGCTGACCTATGTGAACATCACAATATTAATTTCATGGGTTTAGCATGAAATAAGAACTCCCAAGAAACTCAAACAATCACCACGGGCTGACGCCAAGGCTAAAATGTGCAAAGGCTTCACAAACACAATCAAATAACTCTTTTCTTCTCTTGAAAAAGTAATACTCCAACATCAACCCAACATGATATATGAAAAAAAACACCATAATAAAAAATTAAAGCACAAAGTCACAATAATATATAGATATAAAAAAGTTATTTTCAGGAGTGAAGAACGGCGCGGCGAAGCGCGCGTTAGCCTCTAGTTTCATAGTAAACCCATGGAATTGTTATTGTGACGCTCATATAGGTTAGCACACGAAGCTCTTGCTCGCTCAGTTTGGCCGCTCCGCTCGCTTGTTTAGTTTTTTTTCGCTCACCCCACTGCTAGCTCAGAAAAAATCACATGTCTATTTTTATTTGAAAAGGTTAGTTAAATTAAATAAGGAACTTTAAAAATATTATGACTTTTAGAAACAATGAATTTTAGATTAATTCATGAACTTAAAATATATCATGGCTTCAAAAATGCTCACAAAAATGATTTTCAAAATTTAAAAATGTTCACAAACTTTAAATGACTATGAACTTATAAATATCCACATATTTAATCAATAGTAATGAATTTGAAGAATTTTAAAATACGTCTATGTTTATAAAAGTACACAAATCTTATTAAGTGCTTACAAATTAAAATGTGAAAAAAATAAAAAATAGAAAAGAAGAAGAAATAGAACGAAACAACACACTTACATGTGGAGCCCTAGTGACCCCACAACCCTTGAAGCACCACAACGCTTCAATTCGAGGGAGCTTAGTATCTCTATAGATTGCATGGTAGCCAATGCCCCCACCGCAACCTTCCATGCGTGTGACCGCATGCGGTGCGAAACAGTAGCACGCCAAATTAAATTCCACCAGCTTCTCTCACCGTTGGGACTAGAACTAGGGGCGTGTTTAGTTGCCCGCATTAGGCCCAGCCTGGCCCGTGCGGGAAAGATCGAGCCCGCTTGGTTGATTGCATTTACTATTGGGCCTGCACAACACGAAACTTAAAGCACACCTGGGCCTGGCTCACTGGAAACACTCAGATCTGCAGTTTCTAGCAAGCCTGGCTGAGACGAGCGCACATGGTGGGCCACTTGCACGAGGGGAGATGGAAGGGATACGAGCTGGTATGCAGCCTGTGCGTGCTTATCTTCTCCTACGAGTAACCTTCTCTCTAATGCTATTCTTCCTAGCCCCTTCCGATCTACACAACGGTGTTTCGATTCGAGGTAAGCTCTACACGAAAAAGATGCACCTCGATGCTAAGGTTCCATTCAGGCAATCGGTTCGTAGTTTCGTCGGCCGTAAGTTTTTAATCTCGTGTTCCCGTTTGGAGCTATTCTGGACGAATTTTGTCAGATTCGTCGCGCACCATCGATCATTTGAAACTTCCTTTAAGCAGCAGCCTAATCTTGCAGTCCCTCACGACATTCGTGTTGTAAGTTTTTGGATTCGATGATCGTAGCTTCATCTCTCTATGAACAGCAGTCTACTGCACTGACACTGCCATGTCGAGCTCCTCTGTCCTCTACTCAAAACTCTCCTATTCGTTCCTCTCGACACTGAACCTCTTCCCCTTGATCTCCTTGCCCACGTCCTACTACACTAGAGTCGTTTCCGGCGTCGCTCATCTCGGCCTACTTTCTGTCGTCCTCCTACTGCATTGATGTCGCAATGGCGCGCACACTGCTTTCTTGTGTCCTCTGCCTTCGTGCACACTGCAGTTCGCCGCGCCGCCGACGGGGTCGATCATCTTGGCCTCCCCTCTCTCTCCCTACTACACTAGAGTCGTTCCCGGCGTCGATCATCTTGGCCTCCTCTCTCGTCCACTGCACTGACGATACCATGGCGCGAGCACTGCATTCTCCTCCTCTGTCCATTGTCTTTGCACGAGCACCGCAACTAGTTCGCCGACGGTGTCGCTCGCGGTGCCGCCGACGGGGTCGCTCGTCCACGACTCCATGCTCGTCATATCGTACACGGTGCCACGACCACTATCCACCGCAGTCGCCATGGTCTGGCGCACACTATATTTCTTCTCACCCTTCCTCTGTTAGCTCTTAATCCTGTGTGCTAAGTGCAAGTGCTAGCTCTTAATCATACCTCATGCGGGCAACCAAACAGTATGTAGTTGCATGCGCTGAGACAATGCGGGTAACCAAACAACATGCCAAAGTTGATCCTCTAATGCAGGAAGTCCATATGCAAGCAACCAAACATCTCGCAGATGTTGCATATGAGGCTGTTTTTTTAGAGCCTGGCTGGGTTGAGATGTGTATGCAACGCGAGTACTGTTCAAGACTGCAACCAAACACGCTCTAGATGCCCCGACCGAGAAGGTTTCCTCATGTTGTTCCATTGCAAGTTTATAGGCACTGCGGACGCTGAAACAACCCTTGGGGTCTGGCTGCCAAGCGATGAAATCATCTTGCTGACACAATGATGTGCAAATTTTACGGATAGCCAGTACGTCAGCAGGAAGGAAGTAATTATTCAACAAGTCCACTCTGCAGGCTTCATTGGTATCCAAAAATTTTGAGACCCTAAGCCCGCATTGATATTTAGGTATGATAGGACGAAAAGAAGGTCCCCTTGGGATCAAAGGGTCCCTCCAAACTCTTATAGATGTACCATTGCCAACTCGCCAAATAACTCCGTTCTTTAAAAGTTCCAAACCGTACTTAATTCCTCGCCATACCGCAGAAGCATTACCTATTTACCTGGGAACATCGTGTCACCTAGATTGCCATCAGGGTAGTATCTTGCTTTTAATAGTCTTGCAGAAAGGCTCTCAGGTCTGTCGATGAGTCTCCAGGCTTGATTAGCCTGCAATGCTTGATTAAAAGCTCTCGTATCTCTGAAACCAAGAACCCCTTTCAATTTTGGGTACCATTTGTTAATGTATGAATAATTTTTTCACGACTTAACTGTTTTCTACAATATTTTTATTTTTAAAATTAAAACACGTATTTTCCTAGATGTAGATGAACACTTATTACTCCATGCTGACATTGAAGAATACATCTGCATGAACGGGGTAAAGCTAAAGCAAATAAATCTTTTCAAATGCATGAGCTCCCTTTTTTTAAGCACAAGAACTCCCCTTTTCAAGTATTTATGCATGATTTTTTTTAATATGAGATGAGCATTGCATTTTAAATATATATGACTACTTATGCTTAGGTACAAAACATTTTCGTTTGTCAATGTATGAATAATTCCCATTACTTAATTGTTTTCTAGAATATTTTTTGAAGTCTTTTAAACGAAGATGTATCTTCTTGAAATTTTTTGTAGAACTATGTATTTTTCCTTTTTTTGAGTGGAAACTATATATTTTCCTAAAAAAATTTTTGAGAAACATGTGTTTTCCTACATAAAAAGAAAGAGAATTAGTGGGTTGCGCTAGTGCCGGCCCATGTGAGAGCTAACAGCGAATAGCAGCGCAACCCGATGTTCACCCGCGTGCGCCTGACTAAAAAAAGGAATTGTGTGGCCAACAGAGTCGATAGCTGCGGCGCTAGAGAGCCACATCTCGCCGCCGCCTTATGGTTCACCGCATGGGGCGGCTTAGAACTCAGATCTTCCTCTTCATACCAGGAGTGATTCGGTTGCCGGCGTGCTCGTTTCATCTTCCACACATTAGTGCCAATTTCCGTCCGCCGAATTTCATCTTCAGAGTATTCATAGAAGCAAACCGAGTGGGACTCAAATCAAGTTTGTCTCAGTAGAGTTCTCCCCCATGGAGATCTCTAGAGATGAACATGTTCGTCCACCGCTGGTCGAGACTACGGCGGGCTCATTGCCGGAGCTGCCTCGGGACATCTTGATGGACATCTTTGCCACCCTCGAGATCCCTAACCTCGTCCGTGCCGGCTCGGTCTGCTCCTCCTGGCGCTCTGCATACTCCAGGCTCTGCAGGCTTGGGCGCTACACGCGCCCCCTGACGTCGTGCCTCGTCTACACCTCTGAATCTGCCGGCGAGAGCGTTGCTTGCCTCTACAACCTTGCGGAGAAGCGGATGTACAAGCTACCTCTTCCAGGGCCACCTATCAGCAACCGACATCTGATTGAATACTCCCAAGGCTTGCTTGTCACAATTGATGACAGATCTGAGATGCACCTTGTCAATCCCATCACCGGTGAACAGATTGATCTCCCTTCGGTGATCACCATTGA
Source organism: Aegilops speltoides (assembly GCA_021437245.1). Taxonomy (NCBI): domain Eukaryota; kingdom Viridiplantae; phylum Streptophyta; class Magnoliopsida; order Poales; family Poaceae; genus Aegilops; species Aegilops speltoides. The sequence continues at coordinate 48,089,625 of CM038142.1, forward strand.
GCATGTGAAACCCATCTACAATGACTCTGGTGCTCTTCACAAGTACGAGTACTCATGCCACACTGCAAAAATGGTTTACGGTCCGCCATCGATCTCAGCTCTTCGAGAGCTGAGGAATAAACTTCATCATAAAGCTTTTGTCTTTTCTGATTATACTCTGGATGTTTCTATGAATGTGCTTAGATAACAATATAGTAGAAACTGCTATTAACTCTTGCTTGGATAATATGCTTTAGATATCTCTAATATGATATTTAAAATACATGAACATATGCACATACACACAACTAAATATGTATCTACTTTATTATGCAATCATTAAAAGCTAATTTCTATGTGACATATAATTTAAATTTACCTAAATCAAATTTTCATATAAATTACAAATGTATAAAAAACCACAGTACTTAATATTTAGTAATATTTTTATTTGGTCAACTACGACATCTAATTAATAAAAATATTATACTGGTTAAGTTAAAATATGATACAAAGAAATTGAAGGAAATATAAGAATTTAGTATAAATGTTCTTGCTTGTATTTAACACTAAAAGAAAACTTTCTTACAAGGCAATGCTGTTATAATGCATCGATGTGAATTCAAACGTCTCGTGCTGCACTAATGCAACCCGCTGCTGATTTGAGCACGTGCTCTGAGGGCGCCTACTTTCCTGGACGAGATAATCAGCGACGACCCTAGCCCGGGCTCCTCCACGGTGGCGTTGCAAGTAGAGGTGACGTGTGGCGACATTATGTTTGGCAATGAAGACACGGAAGAGCTCTCCACCTGACATTCGAGGAGAGGCAGCCACCACCATGTTTTTAATTTCTAAAATTATGAATATTTTAAATACATGAACATGTTTCTAGATTCGTGAATAATTTTTAAATTCATAAACATTTTTTATGCTCATGACTATATTTAGAAATTCATGATATTTTTAAAAAAAGACCCCAAAATGAAAATGAAAACAAAACAAATTTAATCTATCAGGAAACCATTTTTTTGAGCTGGTGTTGGTGGTTTTTTCTGCATTTTTTATAGTTCAACCGAAAAAACAAAGTGGTCGAGCTAGGGCACGAGAGCTAATTAGGCCGATCCCATGTAGCCTCACGCACGCATTTTGGGGTCTATTTCCACACCGCCTCCGCCGGCGGCTTCACCATACCCAAATGCAAAAGAGAAAGCATTGCAATCCCTCTTCAATACCCAAATGCAAATGATGAGGAGTGATTCGGCGGTTTTTTCTTTTTCTTTTTTTAGACTTGGTTCTTCTTACGGTTTTTTCTTCTGTTTTCTTTTATATTTTTTGTGTTTATTTCTTATTTTTCTTCTCCTTTAGTTTATTTATACAAAGAGTTTACCTGTGTATTAATAAAATGTTCAATGTATTTTTTAAAGTGTTCATGTGTACTTAAAAATGCTCAGCATAGAGTTTATCACAAAAGGGTTCAATGTGTATTTAAACGTTGTTCACCGTATATGAAAAAATGTTCAATGTGTATTTAAATATTGTACCGCATATAGCACCCAAATGTTCAATGTGTATTTAAATACTGTTGAACATACATTATAGAAAATTTTTGTGTATATTCAAAAATATTCATCGTGTATAAAAAATTCAATAATTATTCAAAGTTTCAAAACTTTGTACAAATTTTTTTATTCACTTTAAAAAAATTGTTCATGTTCTAAAAGGTTTCTGGGAATTTTAAAAAATCACAATTTTAAAAGATTATTCGCATTTTGTAAGGAAATTCGTTCACATTTTTTTCAAGAAATGTCAAAGCTTTTGAAAAACCATAACTGTCGCTGTACTTAGTATTTCAATTATATAGTTGCAACTTGCCTGCCGGATGCCTGTAGATTACTGATCGAGACTACAGGCGCATCGCCTGAGCTTCCTCAGGACATCTTGATGAGTATATTTGCCAACCTTGAGATTCCTGACCTCCTCCGTGCCAGCTCAATTTGCTCCTCCTCGTGCTCCACATACTCTAGGTTGCGCTGCCTTGGGCACTACACGCGCCCCCAGACACCATGCCTCCTTTACACATCTGAATCTGCCAGCGAGAGCGTTGCTTGCCTCTACAGCCTCACGGAGAAGTGGACGTACAAGCTAACTCTTCTAGGGTGTCGGGGCGAATCTCTGTGGCCTCGAGCACCTATGGGGCACTGGGGGCCCCTTCTAATCCGGCAAGGGAGCGGGGGTCGTGCGCAGAGCAGATCGAGGTCGAGCGCGCGGGGGAGACGGGCAGTTTTTACCCAGCTTCGGAGCCCTCCGGAGAGATAAAACCCCTACTGCTGCTTTGGTGATTGTATTTGATCTTGCTCGAGTATGCGAGCGTATAGTGGTGCTGTGCGAAATGGACCGAACCCCTTCTACGTGCGCATGGGCCTCCCTTTTATAGTTTGAAGGGGGTACCCACAGTGGCAGTGTAGGAAGAGGGGGTAAAAATGTAAAAACGCAGGTTGGTACAATAGTGCACAACAGTGCCCCTACCTAACTCTGACGGCAGGGGACAAGGGCATTAAATGCCCGTCTGTCGCCCCTAACAAAGTAAAGAAAAGACCGTTAGGTGAGCCACCGGTTGCCACGATGGCGCCTCTGTCAGCTCCGTTTGCCACCTCGCTCCGCATGGCTGCGTAGTGCCTCGCCACGTGCCCTTGGGATGGCCTTGTGATGACACGTCGCGGGTGCGCTGGAGTTTGGTGGCAGCCTGCGCGGCAAGTGCCTTGCCGCAGCCCTTTTTTGATGTGCCGCAAGCTTGCCGCCGCCGGGCCTTGCCGGGGCGCGCGGGGCACCGCGGCAAGTCTTCTGGTGATGCCCTGGTTGGCCTTCCCGGCAAGCTCCTCTTGCCGGGGCCTTCGTGTTTTTTGGCTAGTACTTTGTTCTTGAATGGCAGTAATAAAGAATGGCGGAGGGTTTGGCGGGCGCCCGGCAAGCCTTGTCGCTGGTGCTGAATCGCCTGCACAAGTTCGGGTACTAAGGTACCCCTACTTTAGTACACCGACAGAGCCTCCGGCTGGGCCATACACGTGCCGAGCATTGTTGGGCCAGCCCAAAAGCAGGCACGGCAGACCCGCGTGGCACGGGTCCGCATGAATTGGGCTCCGTGTCCACCGCGCTCCCCCGCAACGGCACGCGTCGATTGTGGCGTCGTGGGTGGCGTGGGTGGCGGGTGCGATCTTCAAGGCGCCCCTTTTGCCCTCCCCGGCAAGCTTCTCTTGTCGGGGCCTCCTTGACCTACCTCCTGAACAGAGAAACAGTGAGAAGGATTACAGGCATCTTATCTTTCAATTTGTAAGCCCTCGGGCATTAGCTGTTTTTTAAAATCTGTAATCCTCTCTGTCATGTTTTTCATCCTCTATGGACTCGTACTAAACGGGGATGTTTTTAATGAAAAGAGGGGAATGCTTGCCGGACTAAGTCCTTTACTTGATTTTGTGTCTTGTACGTTCCCACCCTACGCTTCTAGGGGACTTGCCGGAGCGAACACACTTGCTGAGTGCGGGACATCAGCACCACCGGGCGGCGTTGCTTCCGGCAAGCAACCTTGTCGGGCCAGTTGCGACGCGCTTGTATTGTTGAGCGGACTCGGAAACGAACCAAGGGCGCAACTTGGCCACGACTCGGCTCCTCCGCGCACGGGTTTTACAAGACACGCTCGTTCAAGGACGCGGCCCCGCCGTCCCCCGGCCCACAAGAGGATGCATGACGAGGGATGAAAAACTTATCTGACTCTGCAGCCCCCGGCGACCCTAGCTTGCCGGGGAGGAATCTTGGCATTTGCAGCCCCCGGCAACTCTGGCTCTACCAAGACCCAGGTGCCGGTGCGCCTTCTATTGCCCTTGCCGCCGGTGCCGCGGCCTCCGGAGGCCCTGGCCCATCCCGAAGGAACTTGGGCACTTGTAGCTCCCAAATGGCTGGCTTGTTGGGCCAGCAGCCAATCCCTCTAGCTTCTCCTTGTCGCTATGATTGTAGCCATGAAAATAACTGAGACAGTGCTGTAATAAGCTATGTTTTGTTGTTTTTTTTATGGTGCGACTCTGCAGCGCGATGCCATGCTTTGCCCTTCGTATGTTTACACTCTACGCTTCTAGGGAACTTGCCGGGGCTAACACACTTGCTGAGTACGGAACATCAGCAGCCCGCTGGCGGTGTTGTTTCCGGCAAGAAACCTTCTCGGGCCAGTTGCAGCGCACTTGAATTGTCGAGCGGACTCGGAAACAAATCAAGGACGCAACTCAGCCGCGAGTTAGTTCCTCCGCGCACAAGTTTCTCATACGAAGGTCGCCCCATGGCAAGGCTTGCTACGTTACGCCCTCTACTTCGTTGTATCCTCGACGCGTTTTAACCCTCGCTTCTAGGAACTTGCGGCGCTAACACACTTGCTGAGTGCGGGCATCGGCAGCTTCTTTGGCGGTGTTGTATCCGCAAGAAACCTTCTCGGGCGATTCGGCGCGCTTGAATTATTGAGCGGACTCGGAAACAAAGCAAGGACGCAACTTAACCCCGAGTTGGTTCCTCTGCGCACAGGTTTTTCGTACAAAGGATAAACGCTCGAGGGACATAACACAAAGCTATAGGGCTAAAAAGTGCTCTGTACAAAAGCTCGGGTGACTTAGCTTTTCCGTCTTTAGCAATCCGGTGGGGCCGTGCTTCTTCCCTGGTTTCTGCCCCCCTTGTATGTTTTCTTCCTCACGCTTTCGGGGAACCCTTCGGCGCAAACACACTTGCTGAGCGCAGGACATCAGCAGCCCGCTGGCGGTGTTGCCTCCGGCGGGAAGAACTCGTCGGGCCGGTTGCGGTGTGCTTTTATCGTCGAGCGGACTCGAAGCAGATTGATGGCGCAACCTAACCACGATTCGACCCCTCTGCGCTCGGGTTCTTCACACAAGGTATGGACTTTCAGGGAGCACAACTCAAAAGTTCGAAGTTTGGCATCTTTCTTTGCCTCATCGGCCGGCAGAGCTCGATGGCGCGTCCTCGACGGCAGTGCGGCACTCCGGAGAGGCGGGCTTGCCGGAGTGAGCGCCAGAGCCGTTCTCGCCGGGCTTAGTCTTTGGTTGGTCTGCCTTTGCCTGCTCGCACTTGCCGGTGGAGCTCGATGTTGCGTCCTCGACGGCAGCGCAGCACTCCGGGGAGGTGCGCTTGCCGGAGTGAGCGCCAGAGCCGTTCTCGCCGGACTTGGCTTTCTTCTTCCCCCGGGGAGCTTCAGCGGCAAGTGGCTCGCGCTCTGCCACGGCCGCTGCTTCCCGGTAGATCTTGTCGGCGCAGATGAGCGCATCCCTCTTGTCGCCTTGGACGGAGATAACACTCATCGGACCGGGCATCTTGAGCACGTTGTATGCGTAGTGAGAGGCCGCCATGAACTTGGTGAGTGCGGGTCGGCCGAGTATCCCGTTGTAGGGTAAGGGGATATCAGCCACATCGAACGTGACCCTTTCGATCCCGGTTCAGTTCGCGCCGAACGCCACCGCAATGTGATCTTCCCTTTGGCTTGCTCCTTCCCGGATTTATTCCTTGAAAGGCACCAGTTTCTTCGAGCTCGCTGTCGGGGATCTGGAGCTTCTTGAGCACTGCGGAGGAAATCAAGTTCAGGCCCGCCCCACCGTCAACCAGCATCTTCGTGACCTTGAGGTTGCGAATTGTTGGTGAAACCAACATCGGCAAACACCCGACCGCAGTGATGCGATCGGGGTGGTCCTCAACGTCGAAGACGATGGGCGTGCTGGACCACTTCAGAGGCCTGCGTGCCTTGACGGACGGCTGCGCTGCATTCACTTCTCGCACCCATTGTTTGAGTTGGCGGTGCGAGGTGTGCAGGGAGGCGCCGCCGTCGATGCACAACACTTCTGTCGCCTTCTGAAACTCTTGATCATCAGTCTCATCTTCCTCCATCTCTTCATCCTCATCTTCATCTTCGTCCTTGTCGCGGCCGCGGGGAGGCCTGTCTCCTTGCCGCGGCTTAGCCTTGCCGCGGGGCCCTCCCCGGGCGGGAAGCTTCTTGCTGGATCCTCCGCCACCTCCCTGGGCTCTCTTCTTATCGCGGCGCTCATACTCAGCTTTTTGCAGCTCCGCCATCTGCTCTACTTTTTTGCAGGTTTGGAGGTCATGGCCTTTGGTGCGGTGGATCTTGCAATAACGCTTGCCGGAGCCATCCTGCTTGTCGGTGGCTGCTACAGCCTCGCCGGAGTCGTCGGTTTTGGCCTTGTCGGAGCCGCCTCCGTTGCCGGAATGCTCAACAGCTAGTACGTCCTTAGCTTTTCTCTTCCTATTGTTCCGCCTCCGGCTCTTCCTTGCCGGGGCGCATCCTCACGGTCAGATCCTTCTGCTCCGGCGACCTCTCCGGGGATTTTCCTCCCCTCCTCAGCCCGCGCACACTTGTCGGCCAGAGCGTAGAGCTCGCTGACATCTCTGATCTTGCACATCGCCATCTCCTCCCTCATCCTGCGGTTGTGCGTTTCGATGAAACGCTAGCGATAACCGCGGCGGTGGACGCGTCGATGTTGCATCGCACTGGCTGAATCTTTGTATGTACTTGCGCAGGGGCTCCCCCTCCTTCTGGACGAGCAAGTGAAGGTCACTCTCCTAGCCATGAGGCTTGTGGCCACCCGTGAAGGCGCCGACAAACTGATGACACAGGTCCACCCATGAAGAGATGGAGCCGTCCGGCAAGTGCATGAGCCAAGATCTGACGTTGGGCTTGAGTACCAGCGGGAAGTAGTTGGCAAGGATCTTCTCGTCGCGCCCTCCGGCAGCCTATACCGCGATGGTGGAGATGCTAAGGAACTCCGACGGGTGTATCCTGCCATCATACTTCTCGGGCACGTCTGGCTTGAAGTTCTTGGTTTTGGGCCACTGGACTTGCCGCAGCTCGCGGGTGAACGCAGGGCAACCTGCAGCGTCGACAAGTCGCTGGTTCTCCGGGCGCGTCGCTGCCGACAATGGCCAAAGACGCTGGTCGATTGACGTCGCGCTTCTCTCCGGCGCTTCGATCGAAAAGTCGAAGCGTCTTCGTGTTGCCGTTCTTGGAGGACGTGGCGTTGATCGCGGCGAGTTCGCGGGTCCGACGACGCGGTGGAGTCGCCGTCGGGGTTGGTCCGGCGAGCTGGTGATCTTGGCCTTCGGGGCTGGGAGTGCACGGAGGTGGTACCCCCAGCTGTCTTGTTAGCGTCGGCTTGCGCTGGCGCCTGCGGGGGCCTCGATCGCTTCGTCGCCGGGCTTATCGCCGTTAAGCGGCCGATGAGGCTATATATGGTCATCCTCCAGTTGTCGATCTTGTGCGGCGCCGAAGGGTAGTCTAGAAGCAGCTGGGCTCGGGCCAGCGCTTCCTCTGCTGTCTTGGGTGGCGGTGGTGATGAACAGCGCGAGGAGCGGGATGTGCTCGGACTCCCAAGCGGATTGGGAGGTGCAACACCTGTCCGGCGATCAGATACCTCGCTTCGCGCCCGGCATGCGGGCGTGCATGCGACCTCGGCGTCCGCGACCCACCAGCAGCCTTGTTCCATCGCGAGCACGGTGCTAGGAGCACCGGGGCGTTGTCAACCTTGCACCTCTTGGGAAGGGTGCGGCGTCTGCTCGGTCGCCGACGCTTGCGGGGCCTTATTCTTGGATCTGGTGACGACACGAGACCCACCGGCGGCGCGCGCTCCTCCGCCGGCGTCCACTCCACCGCCCGTTTGCTCCGGCGGTGGTGGCAAAATCGACGTAGACGGAGCGGCCACCTCTGAAGGCTTCTTCTTCGGTGGCATGTTGACGATGACGTTGATGCATCGCGCGTGGAGACCGGATCAGATGCTCACGACCTCGACGCGCCCCTACCTGGCGCGCCAAAAATGTCGGGGCGAATCTCTGTGGCCTCGAGCACCTATGGGGCACTGGGGGCCCCTTCTAATCCGGCAAGGGAGCGGGGGTCGTGCACAGAGCAGATCGAGGTCGAGCGCGCGGGGGAGACGGGCAGTTTTTACCCAGCTTCGGGGCTCTCCGGAGAGATAAAACCCCTACTGCTGCTTTGGTGATTGTATTTGATCTTGCTCGAGTATGCGAGCGTATAGTGGTGCTGTGGGTGTCGAAATGGACCGAACCCCTTCTACGTGCGCATGGGCCTCCCTTTTATAGTTTGAAGGGGGTACCCACAGGTGGCAGTGTAGGAAGAGGGGGTAGAAATGTAAAAACGCAGGTTGGTACAATAGTGCACAATAGTGCCCCTACCTAACTCTGACGGCAGGGGACAAGGGCATTAAATGCCCGTCTGGTCGCCCCAACAGTGTAAAGAAAAGACCGTTAGGTGAGCCACCGGTTGCCACGATGGCGCCTCTATCAGCTCCGTTTGCCACCTCGCTCCGCATGGCTGCGTAGTGCCTCGCCACGTGCCCTTGGGATGGCCTTGTGATGACACGTCGCCGGGTGCGCTGGAGTTTGGGTGGCAGCCCTGCCGCGGCAAGTGCCTTGCCGCAGCCCTTTTCTTGATGTGCCGGCAAGCTTGCCGGCCGCCGGGCCTTGCCGGGGCGCGCGGGGCACCGCGGCAAGTCTTCTGGTGATGCCCTGGTTGGCCTTCCCGGCAAGCTCCTCTTGCCGGGGCCTTCGTGTTTTTTGGCTAGTACTTTGTTCTTGAATGGCAGTAATAAAGAATGGCGGAGGGCCTTGGCGGGCGCCCGGCAAGCCTTGTCGCGGGGTGCTGCGACTGCCCGTGCACAAGTTCGGGGTACTAAGGTACCCCTACTTTAGTACACCGACATAGGGCCACCTATCAGAAATAGGCATCTGATTGGGTCCTCGCAAGGCTTGCTTGTTACAGTTGATGACAGATCTGAGATGCACCTTGTTAATCCCATCATAGGTAAACAAATTGCTCTCCCTTCGGTGATCACCATTGAGTAAGTGAAGCCCGTCTATAATGACTCTGGTGCTCTTCACAAGTACGAGTTCTCAAGCCACACCGCAAAAAGGGTTTACGGCCCGCCATCAGTCTCAGCTCTTGGAGAGCTGAGGAACAAGCTTCACCATAAAGCTTTTGTGTTCTCTGATACGTGCAATGGATACATTGTGGTGCTCATACACAATCCAACTTGTCAGCTCTCATTTGCAAGGGCAGGAGATGATAGTTGGATATGGCTGCCACCATACACCCACTATGTTGATTGCATTTACACGAATGGCCTGTTGTATGCAGTCACTTCATTTGGACAAATCCACACTTTCGATCTTAGTAGCCCTATTGTTATGATGAGGATGATTACATGGAAGCCCGAGCGTGCGGACCAGTTCTGAATACTCACATTGTACAAGCTCCATGGGGCAATCTTCTTAAAGTGTGGAGATTATATGAGCACTGTGATTTAGAACCCGAGCCTGGGGCATTTGTGTTTTGGAACACTGAAAAGTTCATAGTATATGAGGTTGATGCTTCATCAGGAGTGAAAAATAAGAGAATTAGTTGCATGCGTGACCATGTGTTGTTTCTTGGGCACAATCAATCACTTTGTCTTACTGCTGAAGACTATCCGGATCTCAAGGCAAACCATGCCTACTTTACCGATGGCGGTGTGTTTTGGACAAAGGGATTCAAGAACAATCCCCGTGATATGGGAATTCTCGACTTGGGTAATAACAGCAGGGAGGAACTTGTGTCTCCCCAACTTTGGTCCAACTGCCCAGCTCCTGTGTGGATTACACCCAATCTTGGAAAGATGAACTTGACCTTCATTAAATAGGTTTTAGCTTCATTTATCTATAATTATATGCAATTATTATTTAGCTTCTTTTTGGTACATCTTTTGCTGTCTTTGGCATCGCCATCGCCCGCCCCAAGGGAGCTAGGGTTCCCCCAAAGCCGAGAGGGGAGGGGAAGGGAAGCTCATGGTGATGCCCCTAATAGGGAAGCAACATGTCCCAGTGATGCTCCAGCCATGAGCCAAAGCATGGTATTTCCCCTGAGAAGAAGCAGCCCCCCTTCCCTAGCAAACGCCGACGGCACCAGTGGCCCTCCACCACCTTGCATCCACCACGCCAGGCCTAGGGACAGGAAGTTACCGCCGTGCCACAGCCACCCGCACCATGCGGAGGCAACGACCAAAGTACTAGCAAAACCCACAGCACAGAAGGCATGAAGCCATCCTTCCATGCCCACACCCTCCGTTTGTTGCACACGGCCTTGCTCCAAGCAGCAAGCTGCCACATGGCTGCTGATCAGCAGCCTCCAACGCGCCCTGAGGCGTCAGAGCAGAGGCCCTTCACCTGGATTCCCGACTAGCTTGGTTAGCGAGCACCAAGGCCAGTCCTAGCCGTGTGCTGCTTCAACCAGAAGACACCAGCCTCGCGGCGGCGCCCGTGGCCGACCACATGCATAGATCGAATTGCAACGCTGCCACAACCACCCACCGCTCACGCACCATGCCCCGCGCATCTGGACACATGAAGAAGTGTAGATTGGCCCATCCACGTCGGCCACCACTAGCCATGCATCCTGTTGGGCCTCTCTCGCTGTCGTGAGCGGCGCATCTCACGCCTGCGCCCATCGACTGCCTCAGCGTCCACCACGGGTCTCCCCATGCCACCTGCCGAGATGGGGGGCGTTGCCACCGCCTCTAAGCCGGTAGTAACAGCGGAGAGGAGGGTGCCGACGGGCGATGAACCGGCAGCTACGGTCTTGGTCTCCCCAGTCGCCCAGTGAAAGCGACGTGGGGGTGGGTCTGTCTTTTTGCCACCCCCCCCCCCTCTTGCATATCTTCCAGCCATGCACTACTAGGGAAAAGCCTAGCAGCAGCGCGGGTTTTGGCCCTCTCAGTAGCGCGGGTACCGGCGCTACTAATAAGCGCTTCTGACTAACGATAGCGATGGCGCTGTTGACCCACGCCATCGCTACACATGAATAGCTATAGCGCTCTTTAGAAAAGGGCGCCATCGATATTATCTGCAGCTTGTTTACTGAGGAAGCGCCATCGGTAAGGCAGCGCTACTGCTAAATTTCCCCCCTCGCTACTACTAGTTTTATTAGTTTTTTCCTGCATATTTGTTTTTTATTTGTTTTGTATTTGAATAGGCTTTATACAATAATCTTTAGCATATCATCCACATACAAATGTAATCATAGCATATACATACAATTAGTCTCATCAAATTATGTCATCATCATAATCATCATCCAACACAAAGTGGTCTCTCGTCATGAATCTCGAAAATAGCGATACAAGTCTCGATTACTTGCAAATACATCGTCATCCATCTAAACAATGATATACGCGAGAATAGCTATCACTTTGAGTACATGAGTTCGTATCCCTCTCTCGCATTAGCGTGAACCTAAACTAACTACTGCACGTCGCCGAAACCGAAAACCGGTACACTGGGCTCGACACTCCGCCACTTGTCGATATATACTCTCTGGCGTAGCACTTCTTCGCCATCTATGATCTATGCACCTGCATCGTCACATGAGTCGATGATATGCAACATATATAGTTGAGCAACAGAAAGAGACAGACTTGGCAAAAATAGAAACAACATATCATAAGCATAAATAAAAAAGTTCATCGTACCCAAAATGCCCTAACTAGAGTGATTTTCGCTAGTCGAGGAGGAGGAAGGTTTAATTACATCACAAATAAAGTTTCACCGTGCATAACTCAAAGTTTTTTCATAAAAGAAAGTATGGACTAAACGGACACATTGTCATATATTGACAATCACTCCATCATGTCGTGCCATCCATCCATGTCAGGGAGATAGTCCTCGAGCTTAGTGAAAGGCTTCATGTCGAGACGCTGAGAGGCTATCCATGTTCGGACGTCTTCCCGCAACATTTGTCCTTCTCCGTAGAACATCCCTGTTTTTCCGACGACCTCATTCATGATGATTTGGGCAAGTTCGCGCTGGATGTTATAGAACTCAGCTCGAAGTCGATGATCCTCGATATCTCCTATGTCCTTTGCCCATTGCAGAATATGGACATCGCCAGATCTAGGTGACATGTGAAGGTTCCGTGATCTCGCTCAGACTCCAAAGATGTGGTGTAGGACATAGAATCCATCATTAAGAGAATCGCTCGGTTCTTTGGATGCAGCAAGTCGGTCTTATGGCTGAAGGTGGCCCTGCCGCCCCTTCTCTTCTTGTCCCTAACCTCTCCACCCCTTGCTTGGTAGTAAAACATAGCACTGCCGAGAACATCTTTGATGTGGGTGTAATCCTTTTTGTGAATGTTCTTCGACGAGTCCAAGTAAAGAGCGTGGGAGAATCGGGGGTAGAGGATGATGAGGACGGCGCGCCATTGCCAAGCAAAAAATAAGTACACCTCAAATTAATTAGCCTCCACCGTGCAAATGAATTATTGAAATCGAAGGAAGAAGGATAGCAGCGCGGATGACTTACACGGGTTGATAAGGCACGAGAATCGCCTCCTTGTCCTTATTGGCGAGCATGAAACTGACAATGTAATCCCTTGCGTATTCACGCTGCTCTGCACAGACTCCCAAGAAGCCCTCGTGCATGTAGTACGGGTCAGCGACACAGATATGACATATCTTCTCAACCCCAATGATGTAGTTCATGTGCAAGGCATAAAGGCGGGCAAACGTAAAATCCAGCTTCTTCACGTGAAACTTGTCGAATATGTAATCGAATCGGAGGAAGAACTTATCCGCGGGGAAGCTGTCGACGTACGACATTTGCCGCGGAACGTTAACCACGTAGAGTGGGTATCCTGGATCTTTCGAGGCGATGAGGCCTTTCTCTACCGCAGCACATCGTCATGAAGTCTCCTTAGATCGCCGAATCTGGCCCGTAGTGCTGTTTCAGGTAGGATTGGTTGACCGGGGATATGCCATTTATCCGCATCGAGGATATCTACATGGTCCTGAAGTCGAGGCTGCTGAGGCGGCTGGATCATAGAATCGGCTTTTTTGCCTTTCCTCGCTCTCTTCCTAGACTTCTTTACTACCGGAAGGTCGTCAATAATATGTTGAGACGGTAATTCAGGCACCGACTCATGACGCTCAAACCCTGAGGAGGCGCCAGTATAGACATACTGTTCAGCGCCATCGTCATCCTCATCCTCATCCATGGCGACGTCATCAGCGACTAATGGAGCCACCTGCTTACCCCGTCCGCTATCACCCAACCCGACACCCGACTCTAATTGGGTAGGTGGGGTGTTGATGTTCATACCTTGCTGAGGCTGCGTGCTCGTGGGTGTGCTCCCGCCGCCTCGCACGGCGTAGACTCTTTGGCCACAACAGATCCACCCATTGCAACAATCACCAAGCCGCCGCTGGGTCTCGTCGTCATCCCCACTAGTATTAGAGGAGGCAATTCTCGTGGCCCGGTTTGACACCGCCACGAAACCTTGAAGACGTTCGGGGATCGGCCGGCTGTGGAAAAATGGTTCCTTCGGCTCCATTATCATCGCCTTCCCCACGTCCACCTTCTGTTCGCCGATAGTGTACAATATGGTGCACGGGGCTTCATCGGCCTGCAAAGAAAAGTCTGCAACGTGAGACATCCGAAAGGCAACGAAAACGGGAGATTATACATTTATATTGAAGGGGGCCGGTGTGATAGATACCGTGAGGGCGTCGAGCTCAGCCAAAGAGGAGGCACCACCGAGCACGTCTGGTGCGGGAGCCGGTGCGGGAGCCGGTGCGGGAGCAGGTGCGGGAGCCGGTGCGGGAGCAGGTACGGGAGCCGGTGCGGGAGCAGGTGCTCCCAAGAAGTCGGCAAGGGGAAAGTCTTCTGCATTTTTTTCTGGATTTTGCCTTGTCCAAGTGAAACGCCCGTCACCAAGGAAGTAGATATATCTGCAATTGCCTGTTTTATGGCAGCTACCGCTATTCTTGATCGTGCGAGATGATTTCTTCTCAACCGCAATCTCAACCTTCTTGTCGATGTTTTCTTGATTAACCTCCGTCTTTCCTTTCTCTCCTCCGTGGTCTCACGGTAGTACTTCTTCCACGTGGCGCCGTCTCCGACACCGTGCACGCGTCCATATGACGGTCGAGTATCCACCGGTTGTTGTTTCAATATGTTCAACGCCCGGTTGAATGGAGTGTCCCACTTGGGCCTAGCCAATGCCTCAGACGGCGAGTCGCTTTCGGCCGCAATCTGGTGCTGCTCTCTCTACAAAAGGCACAAGGATCGTTTACAAATATGACTAACGTGTGCAGTCGAATTTATCAGAAACTAAAATTACCAGCAGTCTCATGAACTTCGTAATGACCGGTGTTGTCTCGTAAACCTTCTTCAGTGGGTCCCAACGATGCCGGGCCCTCAGGACGTCATGCTCCTGCGGGACGGTGAAATCCGCCAAGGGGTCTGGGATGCCCAGACTCGCGACTTCCGCGTCCTCCTTAGCCCATTTGAACCTCTTTTCGCCGTAACCACGGCTTCCGAGGTGGTGGCTCCCAATGTTCCTCTTTTGAAGCCCCTTCATGTACTTAGACTTTTTTTTGGCAGCTTCGGCCTCACAAGCCTCCTTGAATATTTGAAACTGCTCTTCCGTGATTGTCGGATTATCCTTTACAATCTCGGAGTAGGGTTCCCCGTCGTTGATCTTTGCTTTCACTCAATTTTTCCAGGCGACCAACGTGTCGCTAAACTTGGTCATGGCGTGTTTGTTTATCTTCTTCATGGCGTGTTTGTTTATCCTTTAGAATCCTTCTCATTCCGGCCCGGGAACAAGAATATCTGGTGAAACTTCTTTAGGAGGGAGCTCCTCATATTTTCTATCTTCTTTAGTTTCTCATCGTTGATGGTGGCGGTTGTCCGTACGATGTAGCCTATTTGATTGCCGTAGCACGCGCGCGCTTCCTCGGGCGCCTTTGGCTCAAAATTGCCGTCGTCCACCTCCGTGACCACCAGTCTAGTAGTCCTGAGTTTGTTAGGAACCCGTTGCCTCTTTGCTTTCGGTTCTACACCGGCTCCGCTCCCCGAGGCAGCGCCGGTCTCAGTGCCGGTCTCGATGCCGGTCTGAATCTCAGCGCCGGTCTCAGTCTCAGCACCGGTCTGCGTGTCGGTCTCAGTCCCCGATGCCATCGGTGGGCCCAGCAACAACATCAATTGATCGTCGGTAAGCCTAAAAAATTCGTCTGCCGCCCGGTAGACGTCGTCGCAATCACCAGAACCCTGTCCTTCATTGTTGCTAGCCATGTTTCCTATGATTAAATCTAGTCAATTAATTCTAGACCTAATAAAATGAATAATGACATAAAAAAGGACTATTGTTTTGCAGGAATGTTGACTCCTTCCTGGTGCGGCAAATCCCGGGCACTCGATATGTCCTAGTTTGTAGCACAAGTCATGCCGAAATTCACGAAAAATTTCGGCATGACCTTTGCTAAAAAGTGGACAAATCGAGAACCTGAAATTTGCCGGAACAGAAATGAATCAACATTCCGGCAAAACATAGGTCACTCAGCATCATTCCCTGGAAACAACAAAGCCACTTGGGCACAATCGAACAACTTCAATGAAAAGATATAACATGAGCAAACACTATTGAGGAATTTGCATATAACATGGCCACTTCAATGAAAAGATATAATCAACAATAATGGAATATGCAAATGAACATCAATGACATATATCATATAAAAACAATCTTGATTTTTTTTTACATAGCAACAATTAGTTTGACCAAGTTTTTGAAAAGAAAAACAATTCTGTTTTTTGTTTATAGCTAAATGCCATAGCTACTGTTTTATATTTATAGCTAAATACTTTTGTTTTTTGTCTAAAGCTAAAAGTCTAGGAACTATATTTTCTCTAACCCTTTTGACCTCACCAAAATTTCCACAGCAAGACCTTCGTACCTACACCCAATTTCTTCAAAAATATTCAGGTCCATAGTCCAAATAATTCAAATTTCATTTGAATGAAATTTGGAACAAATTCAGGTCCGTAGTCAAAAAAGTTTTTATAGCTAAGTGTTCTTTGTTTATACCCTCTGTTAATTTAAATCTAAATGCTACTATTATTTATATACCCTCTATTAGTTTAAAGCTAAATGGAATTACTGTTTAGGAATTTTCATAAAAATTGCCCTAGCTAATTTCCTAAAATAATTGCTAATCATTTTTCCTAAATGCTATAAAATGCCTACTGCCCTAAAAAGATCTAGGGTTCATATGAACACCTAGGGTTCATATGAACATCAACACAGTATCAACATATATATAATTGCTAGAGAAATAGGAGGGTAGGGGACAGGAGAGGCATAGCCTTATGGTTGGCGGCGAGGGCAGGCTCTGGCTCGGGTAGCGGCGGTGAGGTCGAGGGCGGCGGCGGTGAGCTCGAGGGAGGGGACAGTGAGGTCGACGACGGCCTCGGGCGGCGGCTGTGAGGTCGAGGGGGCGGCCTTGGGCGGCGGCGGTGTGGTCGAAGGCGGCGGGCGGCGGCGGTGTGGTCGAAGGTGGCCTCGGGCGGTGGCCGTGTGGTCGAAGGCGGCAGGGCAACGGCGGCGATGGAGCAGTTGGGGGACAGGGGGAGTAGAGAGGGGGAAGGACTTAGCGAAATTTTGAGCCCGGACTGCCGGGATTTGAGTCAAACTAGCAGTAGCGCGTTTTGCCGAAACGCGCTATAGCTAAGATAGCTATAGCGTGTTCCAGAGAAACGCGCTATAGCTATCCCTTTCTGTTTTCTTTTTCTTTTTCTTTTGTTTTCTTTATTGTCTTTTCTTCATTTCTCCTTTTTCTATTTCTTTCATTTTCATTTATTTTTCTACTTATTTTTCTATTTATTTTCTTTTACATAGCAGTAGCGCTCTACAGCAGAAACGCGTTGCTACAATGTTTTTAGCAGTAGCGTGCTTCTGGGAGAACCGCTACTACTATTCCTAGCCTACCGGCACTAGTGAGGGAATTTTAGTAGTAGCGCTTTTCTGTGAGGACGCGCTACTGCTAAAATAATGGTTGTAGCGTGGTTTTGCAACAAGCGCTGCTACTAAGTAGTGCTAGCGCCGAGTTTTGACCAACGCTACTGCTATACCTCTGTGTATAGCGTTTTCCCTAGTAGTGATGGAGGGCCTATGGTGTGTCTTGTTTCCTATGCGGCGGTTCGGATGGTGGGAGTTGTGGTGCTTGTGGGATGAGCCTACAGCTCAGGGGCGGGCGGTTAGCGCCCATGGCCGTGTGGGCGGCATGGTGGCTGGCGTTGTGGCGATCTGTGGTGGGGAAGTTGGAGCTTGTTGCCGTGGTGAAAATCCTGTCTGGCTTGGCCAGGCCGACGGAGGCGGCGCCCGCGGACGCCGTTATCTTCCTGAAGTCTTCGTTGTGGTTGCTCCTTTTTCTTCGTCGTGCTCCGGAAGAAAATCTAGATCTTTGGATCGGGCGGTGGCGGCGCTTTAGTGTTGTGTCCTTCTTGAAGGCATTGTCTTGGAGCTCTCAGTTCGTCGTCGTCATTCAACTTCACCTCTTCACGTGTTCTTCGGGAAGAGCTCTGATGGCTCTTCCTCATGTTGTTCGGGGTGGTGTTGTTGTAGGCCTTTTGGCACCTATGTATCCGGCCTTGAGTGAGTGTGTTGATGTATTGTGTTGTGGTTTGTCTCGATCGGTTGTGTGTTGTTGCTTTATATATAAAGCGGGACGAAAGCCTTTTTGGTAAGGGACATGACACGTATGTATCGTTTTTATTAATGATAAAATTATAGGGCTTACTCATACATGAGTTTATCTTATCTACATCATGTCATCTTGGTACTTGGTTTACTTTGGTTTTTTTTTAGAAAAGGAGGATTCCCTCGGCCTCTGCATCTGAGCGATGCATGCAGCCATTTTATTAATTATTCTCAGAAACCTTACAAAGCATTACATCAGTAAGCTTGAAGCCACCATCTCGGCGACACCTGTCGCTAATCCTATCCCCTTGATGCAGGGGTGCCGAATGTCCGAGCCTAATACCAAACAAACATCGCGCCAAAACCTAACATCTAATGTCGGATGCCCCATCCCAGCCACATATACCGGGAATGTGTCACACACCGGTCCGGCGCACTCACCGAGGCTACCGCCGCCGTCATCCACCTACCCATCTTCAGAGCAAGTACCAACGCAAAGACCTTGTCGGGTCAGCTGTCGACGCCACCATGGTGCCAGACAGCGCCACCGTCCTGCGCTCGTCCATCCAGCCGCATCTGTCGTCGATATCCAGTTGCACCATGCCAACAATACTCGTCGTCATCGACGCGGTAGAAACAACGCCGCACCTCTTGGCAACCTCCTGACCGTCGCCGCTGCTGGAGCTACGCGGAGTCACCCGCAACATCTCTCCGCCGAACAGCAGAACCTCCCAAGACGGCGCCTCCATGGAGGGTATGACGCGAAGGACGCCGCCGCCGCCCAATCCAGACTGAATTTTGGACTTTCGTCCGGGAGGTGTTCGGAGGTGGGTAGGAGAGACCTCGACATCGCCTCCACGGAGGGTAACAGCGTCGGGAGACGCCGCCGATGCCGGATCGAGCAAGCCGATCAAAGTTTCCTCCGGTCCCCAAACTTTTTGGTTTGAAGCTCACTTTTGACCAGCCGATCAAAGTTTCCTCCGGTCCCCAAACTTTTTGGTTTGAAGCTCACTTTTGTCCAGATTGGTCGGTGTGTGCCCAAACTCCTCCTCTGATGTGCCCTGCGCCATGCATCGCTGCCTCCGGGACACCATGCTCCCACGTGTGGCCTCCGACCTTTCCACCTTCATTTGTTACATAAATTTCTTTATCTTTAATCTTATTTGCACCTCCTTCATTTGCCCATGCCATTTAGTTTTGCTGCCAGTGGGATTCCTTGAATACTGGGTAGATTTAGCCCTGGAAGTGGTATTCCTTGGTCAAACCCGGTTTAGTTGATGGTCAAAGCGGTATTGAAACTTGACATAGGCCGCCGGTGATCTAAGGGGCGTGCAAGGCTTCGGTAAGCATGAGCATATGCTCGGCGGCAAAGATGGTGCCGCCGTTTGTCGGAAATCCTCACTGGAGCAAAGCCCATGTTCCAATACTGCTTTGGCCACGAGCTAAACCGGGTTTGACCAATGAATACCGCTATATTTGGCCACGAGCTAAATCGTGGCTAAACCGGGTTTCACCCAATGAATCTGGCCGCCGACCAATGGCAACTTACTCTTCGAAATTTATATATACACCTTCATCGGCGGCCAAATTTGGAGTGGTTAATCCTCGCCAAACAGGCCGCAGGTAAGTTAGTTTTGCTGTGGTTAATCCATCGCAGCTCCTTCTCGATCGGAATTCGGGCATAAACCCCTTGCCGCGTCTACCGAGTTCCTCTTGGATACGGATCCGCACAACGCCAGCTATATATACAGCATAAACACAGAGCATAACATTAATCAAGCTGCGAGAGGTAGAAAAACTAGAATTAATCAAGCTGCGAGAAGTCATGTCGAAGCGGCGAGGCCCGTCGTCGTCAGAGGGAGAGCACGACCAGGACTGTACCTGCACATCCACGGCCAAGAGGGCGCGGCCGCAGCCGAAGCAGAGGCACCTCTACGTGGCGCTGGATGACCGGGACAAGGTGTACAGCGTCTACAAGCTGAACGTCGACGGCGGCGATGGCGATGGCGATGGCTCCTCCCTGCAGCGCCTCCCGGAGCCTCCGGTCATCCGGCTTGAGGTCCCGAAACGCGGCGACACATGCCTCTTCGCTGCGCTCGGCGCAAAGATCATCGCCGTCTGTGCCAACCGCTCCCCGACGCTCGTCCACGACACCCACACCGCGGCGCTGGCCGTCGGCCACCGTGCCCCACGCGCGCTGACCCGCGCGTCCTTCACTGTACCCGTCGCCGGCCGCCTCTACGCGCTGCCTGCCCGCTTCACGGAGGACATCTACTACCTTGAGCCCGAGGAGATGGCCTTGGGCCCGGACGGCAGCAGCGATGAGGACGAGAAGACGATCATCGACAGGTGGGCGTGGAACCAAACCGGTTCGATGTCGCCCGTCCCGTTCGACCCCAGGGCCGTCACGTGCCACGCGGTGCACCCGGACGGCCGTACGGTCTTCGTGTCCGTGCGCCGCCGGCAGAAAGACTGGATGGACCACGGAACCTTCTCCCTCGACGCCGGACGCTGTGGCGCGGAGTGGACGCATCACGGCGACTGGATGCTGCCGTTCAAGGGCCGGGCCTTCTTCGAGCCCCAGCTCGACGCGTGGGTCGGGCTGGACGAGGACGGACACATCTGCTCCTGCAACGGCATGTCGCGCCGAGGGAGCCGTAGGGCGGTGCCGGCGCTGAAGGTCGCCAAGGAGACGCTGCTCCGCGTGCCCGGCCCGGGTAGTCGGCTGGACGCCACGCTCGCGCACATGGGCGACGGGATGTTCTGCCTGGTGGAGCGCGCGTCACGCGAGAGAGGCGAGGCGATGAACACCTTGGGCGACGGTGATGCGTGCGTGCTCCATATCACCACCTTCGCCGTCAGGTACGACAGTCACGGAGACCTGACGGTGGCGGATCGACGCCGCGCCGGCTCCTACGTGGTGTCCACGCACGATAGATTCTTTAAGCTGCAGGCATTTTTCTTGTAGCTGTTTGATATCGATCCAATTGAATGGATAACTTTATCAAGTACTCCCTCTTTATTTTGCCGGGGAATAATTTGTACAGTATTACTCAAACAAGACCATCTCGGTCTCTGTTACAAAGCTCCAACAAGAAATCTGGATCTGAGCCTAACCATATTGCAGTTCTGGAATGTGGACTCACTCCTACCATACAATGGCATTGCATCCCCAGCACAATTTTGAGTACGCTTGGTGTGAGTAATACAAATTACACGATCATCATGCATAAGGGCATGGATTTCTCTAAGAATACACATATCTTGATCTATCGTCACCTGCTCTCTAAATGAGGTATACAGCTTCAAGATAGTCTGATTCAACAACTATAGGCAGTTGACTCCTAACCAGCGCCACCGATAATCCTTCCTTAATAGCCAGAAGTTCTGCCTCTAGTGCATCATGCCAAGAGAATAATTGTCTACATGCAGATACAATGTGTTGCTAATTGAATCACGCAATACAATGCTGCTGCCCGCATCAGCCATCAGTATTCAACTTTACCCAGCCACTATCAGGAGCTTGCCATCTAATTTCCTGTTTCTGATTACCCAGAGATGCCAGGCAAGGGACTTCTTGTTTTACCTTCATAAGATATCACTCCTTTTTCTTGCACCAGTCCTTCTCCGGGTGTTGGGTAATACCAAGAATAGAGTCCAGATAACTGGTAAGAAATCTTCGTGATGCTTCGATGGGCGGAGGAGTCTTGCCGTGGACAATCTCATTTCGGCAGTGCCAAATACGCCACAACGTCATGTACAACATAATGCGGTCCACGATGATGATATAGACCTAGGGTAGGGTCATAGACCTGATCTATACGCCCTACCCAAGGTCACTACACTAGAAGCAAGGACATTCAAAGCACAGCAGGATGTATCGACTGAAGCCATCGAGTGCAATCCACTCGACCAGTCACCTCACTCGGATACCCCCAATTTCACTCGACCTAGATGGAGTCATTCGACCATACAGGAAACCACTCGGAGTACAGAAGACCTAGAGTCACTCAGGATGGCAACGGTCAGGCATTTACTCCGTAGTCTTAAAGATCATTGGTAACACTTTATGGCTGGCATTACCAGTAACGCTCTATCTTAATGTACATTGAACCCCTGTAACGGAGGGCGGCTGGGGTCCCGGCGTACTCTATATAAGTCACCCCCTCCTCTGGGACAAGGGTTCACACCCCTTGTAACACACATCCATATTCCAGTCGACCGCCTCAGGGCACCGAGACGTAGGGCTTTTACCTCCTTCGAGAGAGGCATGAACTCGTAAACTCGTGTGTACAACCTCGTCGTAGCTACTAGGGCCTCTCCTCCTCATACGTACCCCCTACTCTTACTGTCAGACTTAGTACCACGACAGTTGGCGCCCACCTTGGGTCAAAGCGTCTTAGCAACTTCCGGCGATGTTGCATTTTCTCTGATCTTCATCAACATGGTTTCTGGCGGCGGTTTGGTCATGGGCCGTGAATTCCGACTCGATGCGCTCACTTTCGTCGGCAACGACTCCGCCTGGCTCCAACAAGCCCCCCTCGACGTCGAGGCTCTCCTGATCCGCGGATCAGCGCACTTCCGCGCGAGTGCATGTGGCGTCCTCCTACGACAGCCGTCGACTCCGTATCGGTCAGTCCTTGCGTCACCTTCTCACTCCGCTGGATGACGCCGCAAGCGATCTAGTCGGTCGCGGCTCCAGCGGTGGGTGAAGCATGCGGTGGCTCGCCAGACGACCACACCTCAAGTCGCGGCAATCGAGCCCGACGAATTTCTCTGCGGTCCAGTCGACTGGTTCTGCAGGTACGTTTTCCGAGAGCGGGAGCTGTGACCCCGCGGCAGAAGTTCTCGTGGTCGACTCCCGTCGCAGCCCACCTGGGTTTAGACGCAGCAGCGGCAACGGTGGCGGCGATGGCCCGTCATTCGGCCACGAGGAGTACGAGCCTCAACCTCTCAACACGCAGCAGAGGGAAGAGCTGCACCGCCACAACATGGAGGCCCTCCAGACCCCCATCATAGGGGAAACCGCTGAGGCTCAGGCCTTGGAGGCTGCGCACCTGGCCACGCTTGCTGAGTGCACACGTTTGGAGAATCTCCAAAATTCTCTCGACAAACGCGCCCATCGACTGATCCCCGAGTCCAGTCGACGTCAACGACAGTTGTTTCCGCCTGAAACTCAGGTATACCGCACTCCGATCCAGAATCTTACGGCTGCTGCACGTATAGCAGAGTCTATTCAGTCATCCCGTTCAGAGGCTGGAAGGGGCTTGGAACATATCCGAGCGCTGCTCCGAGCAGCACGAGAGCTGAACTCTACCGTGTCCCAGTCGCGGAACAGGATCCACAGCAGGTCAGTAAGGGCAGATACCATTCAGTCGGCACACAGTCCTGGGTCGCCTTTGCGACGTCAAGATCGTGATCACCACCGAGATCGGCACCTGGGAAGAGCCCATGGAGAGTTTGATCGGGAGTACGCCCGTGACAACCACCGTAGAGTGCCTTCGCCCCTTCCGAGGGAAGGGTCGTTCGCGCCCCGGTGGTATAACAGGCGCCCGTATGGTAATGACTGCAGAGTTCCAGTCGACCCAAGAGAGCCTGGGTTCGACGCAAGGTTAGTCCTTGTTCAAGGTTTGGTCGACCGGAACCGAGCATACAAAGAGGGGCTGGATAGAGACAGGCCCGGTGGAAGCATGGTCCACGTTTCTGGCCCTCGGTGTTTCGGAAGAGCCATCAGAGCCGCTGAGATCCGTCACAACTTCAGATTGGCTACTGGTGTCAGTAAGTTCACAGGAGAGTCGAATCCTGACACTTGGTTGGAAGACTACCGAGTGGCCGTGCATATTGGTAGCGGTAGTGATGAGGTGGCCATGAAGCACCTCCCTTTGATGCTCGAAGGTTCGGCCAGGGCTTGGCTGAATCAGCTGGCCCCTGGAAGCATTTTCAGTTGGGATGAGTTGGCCCGAGTGTTTATCAAAACATTCGAGGGCACCTGCAAGAGACCTGCTAGTTTGTCGGAATTGCAGCATTGCATGCAGAAACAGAATGAGACCCTGAGAGATTATATCTAGAGATGGATCACTCTTCATCACACGATGGAGAACGTATCAGATCACCAAGCAGTTTGTGCCTTTAAAGAAGGCGTTCGCTACAGAGAGCTCAATCTGAAGTTCGGTCGGACCGGAGACATGTCTCTGGCTCGGATGATGGATATTGCCACCAAGTACGCTAATGGCAAAGAAGAGGACCGACTCCAGAGCGGCAAGAATAGACCAGTCGCCCAGGATACCGGAGGAGGAAACTCCAGTCGGAAGCAGAAGCGAAAGGCTGAAGCAAAGGGCCCTGCCGAAGTAGCAGTTCTGAACCAAGGAAAGTTCAAAGAGAAGCCCAAGGGGCCTTGGACCCCTAAAAAAGTGAAAGATCAAGCAGGAAATGATGTACTTGATTTGTCGTGTAATATACACACCAAAAAGGATGAAGAGGGGAATCTTATTCTCCCCAAGAATACCATTCTGAGAAAGCCAACCCAGTGAAAAGGACAAAAAGTCTGATAAGGAGGAAGACAAAGAGGATGATGGTGGTTACTACTACGTCTTGAGCTTGCGTTGTATTTCCTTGAAGAGGAAAGGGTGATGCAACAAAGTAGCATAAGTATTTCCCTCAGTTTTTGAGAACCAAGGTATCAATCCAGTAGGAGGCTCCTCAAAAGTCCCACGCACCTACACAAACAAACAAGAACCTCGCAACCAACGCAATAAAGGGGTTGTCAATCCCTTCACGGCTACTTGCGAAAGTGAGATCTGGTAGAGATAATATGATAAGATAAATATTTTTGGTATTTTTATGATATAGATTGGAAAAGTAAAAGATGCAAATAAAAGTAGATGGTAAACTTATATGATAAAAGATAGACCCAGGGGCCATAGGTTTCACTAGTGGCTTCTCTCAAGATAGCATAAGTATTACAAAGGTGAACAAATTATCACGAGCAATTGATAGAAAAGCGAATAATTATGAGATTATCTAGGCATGATCATGTATGTAGGCATCACGTCCGTGACAAGTAGACCGACTCCTGCCTGCATCTACTACTATTACTCCACACATCGACCGCTATCCAAAGATGCATCTAGAGTATTAAGTTCATAAAAACAGAGTAACGATTAAGAAAGATGACATGATGTAGAGGATAAACTCATGCAATATGGTATAAACCCCATATTTTTATCCTCGATGGCAACAATACAATACGTGCCTTGCTGCCCTCGCATCACTGGAAAGGACGTCGCAAGATTGAACCCAAAGCTAAGCACTTCTCCCATTGCAAGAAAGATCAATCTAGTAGGCCAAACCAAACTGATAATTCGAAGAGACTTGCAAAGATAACTTAATCACACATAAAAGAATTCAGAGGAGATTCAAATATTTCTCATAGATAAACTTGATCATAAACCCACAATTCATCGGATCTCGAAAAACACACCGCAAAAAGAGTTACATCGAATAGATCTCTAAGAAGATCAAGGAGAACTTGGTATTGGGATTCAAAGAGAGAGAAGAAGCCATCTAGCTAATAACTATGGACCTGAAAGTCTGTGGTAAACTACTCACAACTCATCGGAGAGGCCTTGGAGATGATGTAGAGGCCCTCCGTGGTTGATTCCCCTTCCGGCGGAGCACCGGCGAAGGCTCCAAGATGGGATCTCGCGGATACAGAAGGTTGCGGCGGTGGAAATAGTTTTTCATGGTGCTCCTGGATGTTTTCAGGGTATGTGGGTATATATAGGAGGAAGAAGTAGGTCGGTGGACGCTCGAGGGGCCCACAAGGGTGGTGGGTGCATCCACCTGTAGGGGGGCGCCGGGCACCCTCGTGGCCGCCTCGGTTGTTGCTTGACGTCCACTCCAAGTCCCCTGGATCACGTTTGTTACAAAAAGATCGCTCCCGAAGGTTTCATTCCGTTTGGACTCCGTTTGATATTCCTTTCCTTCAAAACACTGAAATAGGCAAAAAACAGCAATTCGGGCTGGGCCTCCGGTTAGTAGGTTAGTCCCAAAAATGATATAAAAGTGTAAAGTAAAGGCCATAAACATCCAAAATGGGTAATATAATAGCATGGAACAATCAAAAATTATAGATACGTTGGAGACGTATCAAGCATCCCCAAGCTTAATTCCTGCTCGTCCTCGAGTAGGTAAATGATAAAAACAGAATTTTTGATGTGGAATGCTACCTAGCATAATTATCAATGTAATTTTCTTTATTGTGGCATGAATGTTCAGATCCAAATGATTCAAAATAAAAGTTCATATTGACATAAGAAATAATAATACTTCAAGCATACTAATAAGCAATCATGTCTTCTCAAAATAACATGGCTAAAGAAAGTTATCCCTACAAAATCATATAGTCTGGCTATTGCTCTATCTTCATCACACAAAGTATTTAATCATGCACAACCCCGATGACAAGCCAAGCAATTGTTTCATACTTTAGTAATTTCAAACTTTTTCAACTTTCACGCAATACATGAGCGTGAGCCATGGACATAGCACTATATGTGAAATAGAATGGTGGTTGTGGAGAAGACAAAAAAGGAGGAAGATAGTCTCACATCAACTAGGCGTATAAACGGGCTATGGAGATGCCCATTAATAGATATCAATGTGAGTGACGTAGGGAATACCATGCAACGGATGCACTAGAGCTATAAATGTATGAAAGCTCAACAAAAGGAACTAAGTGGTGTGCATCCAACTCGCTTGCTCACGAAGACCTACGACATTTTGAGGAAGCCCATCATCGGAATATACAAGCCAAGTTCTATAATGAAAAATTCCCACTAGTATATGAAAGTGACAACATATGAGACTCTCTATCATGAAGATCATGGTGCTACTTTGAAGCACAAGTGTGGTAAAAAGGATAGTAGCATTGTCCCTTCTCTCTTTTTCTCTCATTTTTTTATTTTTTTATTTTTTTTATTTGTTTGTCCTTTCCTTTTTTTTTTGTGGTCTCTTTGGCCTCTTTTTTTTTAAGTCCAGAGTCTCATCCCAACTTGTGGAGGAATCATAGTCTCCACCATCCTTTCCTCACTAGGACAATGCTCTAATAATGAAGATCATCACACTTTTATTTACTTACAACTCAAGATTACAACTCAATACTTAGAACAAGATATGACTCTAGATGAATGCCTCTGGCGGTGTACCGGGATATGCAATGAATCAAGAGTGACATGTATGAAAATTATGAAGGTGGCCTTGCCACAAATACGATGTCAACTACATGATCATGCAAAGATCAATATGACAATGATGATGCGTGTCATATAAACGGAACGGTGGAAAGTTGCATGGCAATATATCTCGGAATGGCTATGAAATACCATAATAGGTAGGTATGGTGGCTGTTTTGAGGAAGGTATATGGTGGGTGTATGGTACCGGCGAAAGTTGCGCGGCACAAGAGAGGCTAGCAATGGTGGAAGGTGAGAGTGCGTATAATCCATGGACTCAACATTAGTCATAAAGAACTCATATACTTATTGCAAAAATCTACAAGTCATTGAAAACAAAGTACTCCGCGCATGCTCCTAGGGGGATAGATTGGTAGGAAAACACCATCGCTCGTCCCCGACCGCCACTCATAAGGAAGACAATCAATAAATAAAATTGTGATCCAACTTCATCACAAAGCGGTTCATCATACGTGCATGCTACGGGAATCACAAACTTCAACACAAGTATTCTTTAAATTCATAATCACCCAACTAGCATGACTCTAATATTACCACCTCTATATCTCAAAACAATTATCAAGCATCAAATTGATCATAGCATCCAATTCACTTTCTATGATAGTTTTTATTATACCCAACTTGGATGCCCATCATTCTAGGACCAATTTTGTAACCATAGAAAATACCATGATGTTCTAAGAGACTCTCAAAATAATATAAGTGAAGCATGAGAGATCAACAATTTCTACAAAATTAAGCCACCGCCGTGCTCTAAAAGATATAAGTGAAGTACTAGAGCAAAAATTATCTAGCTCAAAAGATATAAGTGAAGCACATAGAGTATTCTAATAAATTCTAAATCAAGTGGGCTTCTCCCAAAAGGTGTGGACAGCAAGGATTATTGTGGTAATCTAAAAAGCAAAGACTAATATCATACAAGATGCTCCAAGCAAAACACATATCAAGTGGCGAATAAAAATATAGGTCCAAGTAAAGTTACCGATAGACGAAGACGAAAGAGGGGATGCCTTCCGGGGCATCCCCAAGCTTAGGATTTTGGTTATCTTTGAATATATTGGGGTGCCATGGGCATCCCCAAGCTTAGGCTCTTGCCACTCCTTATTCCATAATCCATCAAATCTTTACCCCAAACTTGAAAACTTCACAACACAAAACTCAACAGGAAATCTCATAAGCTCCGTTAGTGCAAGAAAAAAAATGACCACATAAGGTACTGTAATGAACTCATTCTTTATTTATATTGGTGTTAAACCTACTGTATTCCAACTTCTCTATGGTTCATACCCTACATACTAGCCATCGATGCATCAAAATAAGCAAACAACACACGAAAAGCAGAATCTGTCAAAAACAGAACAGTCTGTAGCAATCTGTAACTCTCGAATACTTCTGAAACTCTAAAAATCCTACCAAAATAGGAAGTCCTGGGAAATTGTCTATTGATCTACATAAAAAAGAATCAACGCAAAAGAATGTTTATGTGAATTACTAAAATTATTCTCGTGCGTGCAAAGTTTCTGTTTTTCAGCAGAATCAAATTAACTATCACCGTAGGTTATCCTATAGGTTCTACTTGGCATAAACACTAATTAAAACATGAAAACACATCTAAACAGAAGCTAGATGAAATATTTATTACTAAACAAAAGCAAAAAAGCAAAAAACAAAAATAAAATTGGGTTGCCTCCCAACAAGCGCTATTGTTTAACGCCCCAAGCTAGGCATAAAAGCGAGGATAGATCTAAGTAGTGCCATCTTTGGCATTTAATTCTTCAACAGAGCACTTATAATCTTTAGGAGTTTCTTTCTTTTTAGTAATGATTAAGCTCTTAGGCAAGAAATGAAGAAATTCATTTGTAGCAAAAGGTTCCTTAATGTTAGCAAGCAAACAAAGCTCTTCCCCAAGGTTGTGAAGGCCTGATCCACTACCTTGTCTCCATCAAGTTGTGATTCCATCATCTTTAGTGAGATTGTTCCACTATCTACCTCTTGAGCCCCAAATCTTATTGCTGTCATCCAAGGTTGAGAGATCTTGATGTATGAGAGCATCTACTTCTATCTAGAGGAGAACTTGTTGTATCCCACATTTGATTATAGTGGAAGAAGATTTGGGTGGTTTCGGCATGTGGTTTTACCTTTGAGGACATAACCCGGAATTAACCCTGCAAAGAGGTGATTGCGCGGAAAATGTTTTCCGGTGCAGGTCGACTATCTCCTTCAACAAATCAAGACCGGGGTGGTTACACCATTTTGGAGGCAGACCGACATCTGGTGGCCAACTGGATGTGTACGCTGTTGGGGAAGCTTTGTTGAACCAATTTCAATCACGTTGACTGGAGTTGACATGTAGCTCAGAGATTGCCAAGGTGCGGCACAACATGATGATCGGTTTAGGGGCTATTGATAGCGTCTTGACCCAGGGGTCTCTCACCACGTCGGTTCCTGACCTGATGGGCTAGGTTGAGGACCCTTAGGTTGGTTCCATCCTGGAGCACATCAGGCGACCCATGACATGTTCTATGAAGACGCCAAAAGACTTGACATACAAGCCGAAGATACTGGAGCCTTCGAGGACTCTACCTCCATTGACATAGCCGACTAGTATTTGTAACCCTTGGAACCCAGGTATGTTATATAAGACGGGGGTTGGGCTCGTCGATAGATACATTACAATCCCTTGGTATTCACATGTACTTTGTACACACCCCAATCGCATTATACACGAGTAGGAGCAGGGTAGTATCTCCAACATTAGAGCCCGACCCTGGGCAAACCTTGCCTCCTTTGACCACCCAGCGAAATCGCCTAGCTATGATACCCTACCGAGGGATCTGCCAGATTTAGCTTCGACACATACTACAAAATCGTAACACATATTACATGACAGATTTCTTTCAAAATTGGTCATTTCGACGTTGGGTTGAAATGGAAACTACCAGCAATTCCATTGGCCAAGACTAAAATGATGCTTAATTCTAACACTATTTGGTGTACTACATGTGACACAGGAAAGCTAATTTTACTACTCATATTGCTTGAACGCATAATGTGCCGGAGCAAGTCTATACTACGGACCAACAACATGTACTAGATAGGAAAAAATCACTCTAATAGATGACGGTAGATTTGGTAGACAGCAATGAGTTTAGTTACCGTACTAGTCACATTGGCAACTTATTACTAAATCTAATCTGCCTCACATTAGGATGTTCTCTAAATATATTATCTAATAATGCACAAAAAATCACTATTAAGATATTAGTTAGATAATATACTTTAGAGATATCTAATTATATTCAAATATACATTAATATATGCAAATAACTCAATTATATACATATCCATTATATATTATGCAATGTTCAAAAATTTATTTAAAAACAAGAGTTTTTCTAAACCACAGACCTAAAATTTAGTGGAAATGGTTTTTTGAGTGACAAACAGTAAAAATTGATAACAAAACTGATATGCTTAATATTCCACAATGTTGTTATGTGGTTATCTGTGACAACATAATATCAATTATAATCATTGCTATTTTAGTATGGTAAAATAATAATAGATAGGTATAAAATTTTGGCATAACATACTTATTTTAATTCTCCTCAAATCCCAAAACATTTGGACCGCTCGTGGCATCTGGTCAGGATGTGGCAGCTGAGGGAGTCCTGGATTGGGGGGTCCTCGGGTTGCCGGCCTAACTCTCATGGGCCGGACAGGAGGGCCGCACTATGAACTGCTAGAAGACTGCAAGTGTGGGGAGACTCCGTATCCGGACAGGAAGCCTTTGGTGCCTTTGTGTGTCCTCCAAGTCAAGACGAGAAGAATCGACATGTTTATTCCTTCCTTGTAACCGACTATGAGTAACCCTAATATGCCTAGTGTCTATATAAACCAAGGGGTTTAGTCCGTAGAGGCTAGAACACGCCTAGGTTAGCAGTAGCATTGGTTTACCCGCACTACTGCTATAGCTAATTAGTAGTACGCTTCTTGCACAAAGCACTACTGGTAATTACTAGTAGCGCGTCTCTCTGCCCGCGCTACTACTATTATTCCGTATTATATTTCTTTTTTATTTTATGTCGTATTCATACACCATTATACAAGTTTTCATACAGTAGCAATTTAGAGATTGTTTTTGTTGGGGAATGTAGTAATTTCAAAAAAATTCCTACGCACACGCAAGATCATGGTGATGCATAGCAATGAGAGGGGAGAGTGTTGTCTACGTACCCTCGTAGACCGAAGCGGAAGCGTTGACGCAACATAGAGGAAGTAGTCGTATGTCTTCCCGGTCCAACCGATCCAAGCACCGTTACTCCGGCACCTCCGAGTTCTTGACACACGTATAGCTCAATGACGCACCCCGGGCTCCGATCCAGCAAAGTTTCGGGGAGGAGTTCCGTCAGCACGACGGCGTGGTGATGATCTTGATGTTCAACCGTCGCAGGGCTTTGCCTAAGCACTGCTACAATATGACCGAGGTGTAATATCGTGGAGGGGGGCACCGCACACGGCTAAGGAACGATCACGAAGATCAACTTGTGTGTCCTAGGGTGTCCCCTGCCCCCCGTATATAAAGGAGCCAAGGGGAGGGGGCGGCCGGCCAAGGAGGGGCGCGCCAGGGGGGGTCCTACTCCCACCGGGATTAGGACTCCCTTTCTTTCCTAGTTGGAGAAGGAGAAGGAGGGGAAAGAGGAGGAAGAGGGGAAGGAAAGGGGGGGCGCCGCCCTCCTTCCCTTATCCTATTCGGACTAGGAAGGGGAGGGGCGCGCGGCCACCTCCTTCCTCCTTCTCTCTTCTCCCTCAAGGCCCATGTAGGCCCAATAACCCCCCGGGGGGTTCCGGTAACCCCTCGGTACTCCGGTATAATGCCGATTTCACCCGAAACGATTCCGATGTCCAAATATAGGCTTCCAATATATCTATCTTTATGTCTCGACCATTTCGAGACTCCTCGTCATGTCCGTGATCACATCCGGAACTCCGAACAACCTTCGGTACATCAAAATACATAAACTCATAAAGAAACTGTCATCGTAACTTTAAGCGTGCGGACCCTACGGTTTGAGAACAATGTAGACATGACCGAGACACGTCTCCGGTCAATAACCAATAGCGGGACCTGGATGCCCATATTGGTTCCTACATATTCTATGAAGATCTTTATCGGTCAGACCGCATAACAACATACGTTGTTCCCTTTGTCATCGGTATGTTACTTGCCCGAGATTCGATCGTCGGTATCCAATACCTAGTTCAATCTCGTTACCGGCAAGTCTCTTTACTCGTTCCGTAATACATCATCTTGCAACTAACTCATTAGTTGCAATGCTTGCAAGGCTTAAGTGATGTGCATTACCGAGAGGGCCCAGAGATACCTCTCCGACATTTGGAGTGACAAATCCTAATCTCGAAATACGCCAACCCAACAAGTACCTTTGGATATACCTGTAGAGCACCTTTATAATCACCCAATTACATTTTGACGTTTGGTAGCACACAAAGTGTTCCTCCAGTAAACGGGAGTTGCATAATCTCATAGTCATAGGAACATGTATAAGTCATGAAGAAAGCAATAGCAACATACTAAACGATCGGGTGCTAAGCTAACGGAATGGGTCATGTCAATCAGATCATTCAACTAATGATGTGATCCCGTTAATCAAATAACAACTCTTTGTCCATGGTTAGGAAACATAACCATCTTTGATTAACAAGCTAGTCAAGTAGAGGCATACTAGTGACACTCTGTTTGTCTATATATTCACACATGTATTATGTTTCCGGTTAATACAATTCTAGCATGAATAATAAACATTTATCATGATATAAGGAAATAAATAATAATTTTATTATTGCCTCTAGGGCATATTTCCTTCAGTCTCCCACTTGCACTAGAGTCAATAATCTAGATTACACAGTAATGATTCTAACACCCATGGAGTCTTGGTGCTGATCATGTTTTGCTCGTGGAAGAGGCTTAGTCAACGGGTCTGCAACATTCAGATCCGTATGTATCTTGCAAATCTCTATGTCTCCCACCTAGACTAGATCCCGAATGGAATTGAAGCGTCTCTTGATGTGCTTGGTTCTCGTGTGAAATCTGGATTCCTTCACTAAGGCAATCGCTCCAGTATTGTCACAAAAGATTTTCATTGGACCCGATGCACTAGGTATGACACCTAGATCGGATATGAACTCCTTCATCCAGACTCCTTCATTAGCTGTTTCTGAAGCAGCTATTTATTCCGCTTCACACGTTTAATGTAAACATGTATCCGGTTTGCGATTTAGAATCGTCTGGATCAGTGTCAAAGCTTGCATCAACGTAACCATTTACGATGAGCTCTTTGTCACCTCCATATACGAGAAACATATCCTCAGTCCTTTTCAGGTACTTCAGGATGTTCTTGACCGCTGTCCAGTGATCCACTCCTGGATTACTTTGGTACCTCCCTGCTAAACTTATAGCAAGGCACACATTAGGTCTGGTACACATCATTGCATACATGATAGACCCTATGGCTGAAGCATAGGGAACATCTTTCATTTTCTCTCTATCTTCTGCAGTGGTCGGGCATTGAGTCTTACTCAACTTCACACCTTGCAATACAGGCAAGAACCCTTTCTTTGCTTGATCCATTTTGAACTTCTTCAAAACTTTGTCAAGGTATGTGCTTTGTGAAAGTCCAATTAAGCGTTTTGATCTATCTCTATAGATCTTAATGCCCAATATGTAAGCAGCTTCACCGAGGTCTTTCATTGAAAAACTTTTATTCAAGTATCCCTTTATGCTATCCAGAAATTCTATATCATTTCCAATCAATAATATGTCATCCACATATAATATTAGAAATGCTACACAGCTCCCACTCACTTTCTTGTAAATACAGGCTTCTCCAAAAGTTTGTATAAACCCAAATGCTTTGATCACACTATCAAAGCGTTTATTCCAACTCCGAGAGGCTTGCACCAGTCCATAAATGGATCGCTGGAGCTTGCACACTTTGTTAGCTCCCTTTGGATCGATAAAACCTTCTGGTTGCATCATATACAACTCTTCCTCCAGAAACCCATTCAGGAATGCAGTTTTTACATCCATTTGCCAAATTTCATAATCATAAAATGCAGCAATTGCTAACATGATTCGGACAGACTTAAGCATCGCTACGGGTGAGAAGGTCTCATCGTAGTCAATCCCTTAAACTTGTTGAAAACCTTTTGCAACAAGTCGAGCTTTGTAGACAGTAACATTACCGTCAGCTTCAGTCTTCTTCTTGAAGATCCATTTATTCTCAATTGCTTGCCGACCATCGGGCAAGTCAACCAAAGTCCATACTTTGTTCTCATGCATGGATCCCACCTCAGATTTCATGGCTTCAAGCCATTTTGCGGAATCTGGGCTCACCATCGCTTCTTCATAGTTCGTAGGTTCATCATGATCTAGTAGCATGACTTCCAAAATAGGATTACCGTACCACTCTGGTGCGGATCTTACTCTGTTTGACCTACGAGGTTCTGTAGCAACTTGATCTAAAGTTCTATGATCATCATCATCAACTTCCTCACTAGTTGGTTTTGACATCACAGAAACCGGTTCCTGTGATGTACTATTTTCCAACAAGGGATCAGGTATAGTTACCTCATCAAGTTCTACTTTCCTCCCACTCACTTCTTTCGAGAGAAACTCCTTCTCTAGAAAGGATCCATTCTTAGCAACGAATGTCTTGCCTTCGGATCTGTGATAGAAGGTGTACCCAACTGTCTCCTTTGGGTATCCTATGAAGACACATTTCTCCGATTTGGGTTCGAGCTTATCAGGTTGAAGCTTTTTCACATAAGCATCGTAGCCCCAAACTTTAAGAAACGACAACTTTGGTTTCTTGCCAAACCATAGTTCATAAGGTGTCGTCTCAACGGATTTTGATGGTGCCCTATTTAATGTGAATGTGGCCGTCTCTAAAGCATAACCCCAAAACGATAGCGGTAAATCTGTAAGAGACATCATAGATCGCACCATATCAAGTAAAGTACGATTACGACGTTCGGACACACCATTATGCTGTGGTGTTCCGGGTGGCATGAGTTGCGAAACTATTCCGCATTGTTTCAAGTGTAGACCAAACTCGTAACTCAAATATTCTCATCCACGATCAGATCATAGAAACTTTATTTTCTTATTACGATGATTTTCAACTTCACTCTGAAATTCTTTGAACTTTTCAAATGTTTCAGACTTATGCTTCATTAAGTAGATATACCCATATCTGCTTAAATCATCTGTGAAGGTGAGAAAATAACGATATCCGCCACGAGCCTCAACATTCATCGGACCACATACATCTGTATGTATGATTTCCAACAAATCTGTTGCTCTCTCCATAGTACCGGAGAACGGCGTTTTAGTCATCTTGCCCATGAGGCACAGTTCGCAAGTACCAAGTGATTCATAATCAAGTGGTTCCAAAAGTCCATCGGTATGGAGTTTCTTCATGCGCTTTACACCGACATGACCTAAACGGCAGTGCCACAAATAAGTTGCACTATCATTATCAACTCTGCATCTTTTGGCTTCAACATTATGAATATGTGTATCACTACTATCGAGATTCATCAAAAATAGACCACTCTTCAAGGGTGCATGATCATAAAAGATATTACTCATATAGATAGAACAACCATTATTCTCTGATTTAAATGAATAACCGTCTCGCATCAAACAAGATCCAGATATAATGTTCATGCTCAATGCTGGCACCAAATAACAATTATTTAGGTCTAATACTAATCCCGAAGGTAGATGTAGAGGTAGCGTGCCAACCGCGATCACATCGACTTTGGAACCATTTCCCACGCGCATCGTCACCTCGTCCTTTGCTAGTGTTCACTTAATCCGCAGTCCCTGTTTCGAGTTGCAAATATTAGCAATAGAACCAGTATCAAATACTCAGGTGCTACTGCGAGCTCTAGTAAGGTACACATCAATAACATGTATATCACATATACCTTTGTTCACCTTGCCATCCTTCTTATCCGCCAAATACTTGGGGCAGTTCCGCTTCCAAAGACTACCGCTTGCGGAGAAGCACTCGATTTAGGCTTAGGTCCGGACTTGGGTTTCTTCTCTTGAGCAGCAACTTGCTTGTTGTTCTTCTTGAAGTTCCCTTCTTCTTTCCTTTGCCCTTTTCTTGAAACTAGTGGTCTTGTTGACCATCAACACTTGATGCTCCTTCTTGATTTCTACCTCCGCAGCCTTTAGCATTGCGAAGGGCTCGGAATTGTCTTATCCATCCCTTGCATATTATAGTTCATCACGAAGCTCTTGTAGCTTGGTGGAAGTGATTGGAGAATTCATCAATGACGCTATCATCCGGAAGAGTAACTCCCAGTTGAATCAAGTGATTACAATACCCGGACATCTTGAGTATATGCTCACCGACGTAACTATTCTCCTCCATCTTGCAGCTATAGAACTTATTGGAGACTTCATATCTCTCAATCCGGGCATACTTCGAATATTAACTTCAACTCTGGAACATCTCATATGCTCCATGACGCTCAAAACGTCGTTGAAGTCCCGGTTCTAAGCCGTAAAGCATGGCACATTGAACTATCGAGTAGTCATCGCTTTGCTCGCCAGACGTTCTTAACGCCGTCGGTTAGATCAAGCAGCAGGCTGGCACCCAGCGGTGCTTCCAGACATAACTTTTACAGGCAGCAATGAGGATAATCCTCAAGTTACGGACCCAGCCGCGCACATGCTACCATCATCTTTCAACTTTGCTCTCTCAAGGAACGCATTAAAATTCAACGGAACAACAGCACGGGCCATCTATCTACAATCAACATAGACAAGCAAGATACTATCAGGTACTAAGTTCATGATAAATTTAAGTTCAATTAATCATATTACTTAAGAACTCCCACTTAGATAGACATCCCTCTAATCCTCTAAGTGATCACGTAATCCAAATTCAACTAAACCATAACCGATCATCACGTGAAATGGATTAGTTTTCAATGGTGAACATCTTATGTTGATCATATCTACTATATGATTCACGCTCGACCTTTCGGTCTCCGTGTTCCGAGGCCTTATCTGCATATGCTAGGCTCGTCAAGTTTAACCCGAGTATTCTGCGTGTGCAAAACTGGCTTGCACCCATTGTAGATGGACGTAGAGCTTATCACACCCGATCATCATGTGGTGTCTGGGCACGACGAACTTTGGCAACGGTGCATACTCAGGGAGAACACTTCTTGATAATTAGTGAGAGATCATCTTAAAATGCTACCGTCAATCAAAGCAAGATAAGATGCATAAAAGATAAACATCACATGCAATCAATATAAGTGATATGGCCATCATCATCTTGTGCTTGTGATCTCCATCTTCGAAGCACCGTCATGATCACCATCGTCACCGGCGCGACACCTTGATCTCCATCGTAGCATCGTTGTCGTCTCGCCAATCTTATGCTTCTACGACTATTGCTACCGCTTAGTGATAAAGTAAAGCATTACAGGGCGATTGCATTGCATACAATAAAGCGACAACCATATGGCTCCTGCCAGTTGCCGATAACTCGGTTACAAAACATGATCATCTCATACAATAAAATTTAGCATCATGTCTTGACCATATCACATCACAACATGCCCTGCAAAAACAAGTTAGACGTCCTCTACTTTGTTGTTGCAAGTTTTACGTGGCTGCTACGGGCTTAAGCAAGAACCAATCTCACATACGCATCAAAACCACAACGATAGTTTGTCAAGTTGGTGTTGTTTAACCTTCGCAAGGACCGGGCGTAGCCACACTCGGTTCAACTAAAGTTGGAGAAACTGACACCCGCCAGCCACCTGTGTGCAAAGCACGGCGGTAGAACCAGTCTCGCGTAGCGTCGCGTAATGTCGGTCCGGCCGCTTCATCCAACAATACCGCCAACCAAAGTATGACATGATGGTAAGCAGTATGACTTATATCGCCCACAACTCACTTGTGTTCTACTCGTGCATATAACATCAAACCATAAAACCTAGGCTCGGATGCCACTCTTGGGGAACGTAGTAATTTCAAAAAAATTCCTACGCACACGCAAGATCATGGTGATGCATAGCAACGAGAGGGGAGAGTGTTGTCTACGTACCCTCGTAGACCGAAGCGGAAGTGTTGACGCAACGTAGAGGAAGTAGTCGTATGTCTTCCCAGTCCAACCGATCCAAGCACCGTTACTCCGGCACCTCCGAGTTCTTGACACACGTACAGCTCGATGACGCACCCCGGGCTCCGATCCAGCAAAGCTTCGGGGAGGAGTTCCGTCAGCACGACGGCGTGGTGACGATCTTGATGTTCAACCGTCGCAGGGCTTCGCCTAAGCACCGCTACAATATGATCGAGGTGTAATATCGTGGAGGGGGGCACCGCACACAGCTAAGGAACGATCACGAAGATCAACTTGTGTGTCCTAGGGTGCCCCCTGCCTGTGATATAAAAGGAGCCAAGGGAGGGGCGGCCGACCAAGGAGGGCGCGCGCCGGGGAGTCCTACTCCCACCGGGAGTAGGACTCCCTTTCTTTCCTAGTTGGAGAAGGAGAAGGGGGGAAAGAGGAGGAAGAGGGGAAGGAAAGGGGGGCGTCGCCCCCCTTCCCTTGTATGGTTCGGACTAGGAAGGGGAGGGGCGTGCGGCCACCTCCTGCCTCCTTCTCTCTTCTCCCTCAAGGCCCATGTAGGCCCAATAACCCCCCGGGGGGTTCCGGTAACCCCCCGGTACTCTGGTAAATGCCGATTTCACCCGGAACAATTCCGATGTCCAAATATAGGCTTCCAATATATCAATCTTTATTTCTCGACCATTTTGAGACTCCTCGTCATGCCTATGATCACATCCGGAACTCCGAACAACCTTCAGTACATCAAAATACATAAACTCATAAAGAAACTGTCATCGTAACTTTAAGCGTGTGGACCCTACGGTTCGAGAACAATGTAGACATGACCGAGACACGTCTCCGGTCAATAACCAATAGCGGGACCTGGATGCCCATATTGGTTCCTACATATTCTACGAAGATCTTTATCGGTCAGACCTCATAACAACATACGTTGTTCCCTTTGTCATCGGTATGTTACTTGCCCAAGATTCGATCATCACTATCCAATACCTAGTTCAATCTCGTTACCGGCAAGTCTCTTTACTCGTTCCGTAATACATCATCTCGCAACTAACTCATTAGTTGCAATGCTTGCAAGGCTTAAGTGATGTGCATTACCGAGAGGGCCCAGAGATACCTCTCCGACATTCGGAGTGACAAATCCTAAT
Source organism: Aegilops speltoides (assembly GCA_021437245.1). Taxonomy (NCBI): domain Eukaryota; kingdom Viridiplantae; phylum Streptophyta; class Magnoliopsida; order Poales; family Poaceae; genus Aegilops; species Aegilops speltoides. Next base: position 48,128,757 of record CM038142.1, read on the forward strand.
CTCAAAATACGCCAACCCAACAAGTACCTTTGGAGACACCTATAGAGCACCTTTATAATCACCCAGTTACGTTGTGACGTTTGGTAGCACACAAAGTGTTCCTCCCGTAAACGGGAGTTGCATAATCTCATAGTCATAGGAACATGTATAAGTCATGAAGAAAGCAATAGCAACATACTAAACGATCGGGTGCTAAGCTAACGGAATGGGTCATGTCAATCAGATCATTCAACTAATGATGTGATCTCGTTAATCAAATAACAACTCTTTGTCCATGGTTAGGAAACATAACCATCTTTGATTAACAAGCTAGTCAAGTAGATGCATACTAGTGACACTCTGTTTGTCTATATATTCACACATGTATTATGTTTCCGGTTAATACAATTCTAGCATGAACAATAAACATTTATCATGATATAAGGAAATAAATAATAACTTTATTATTGCCTCTAGGGCATATTTCCTTTAGTTTTTACATCATAATGAGTTATTAAATCACTGGGTGAAAAAATTGTGGATTAGTTTCAAGTGGATGGATCCTAAGTGACCAAGTCATGGATAATCGTGATAATCCATGACTTGATCACTTAGGATCCATCCACTTGAAACTAATCCGCGGTTCTTCCACCCAATGATATAATAACTCATCATTGTCATATAACAACTCCTCATGATCATCATTTTCGTCCATGAGACATATAACAACTTGGTCACTAGTCATAATCACAACTCGTCCTCCTCATCATCATCAACTCTAACACATTGTAGCACATAATAACACATTGTACGTAGGACCTACTCCTCTCTCATAGGACCTACTACCCTCTCTAAGGTAAAATGGCAACAAGATAGGCCCTGACTCTCCATTATGAAGAATGGAGACTATCATGTCTCCAATTCTTGCGCTTCGCACAATGTTGGTTCCAAGTAGCTCCCTACGATTGTCCATCTCCAGCCGTTGTGCCTCCCAGAAGGCATTTTTTTCACCTCTTGGGGGGCTACCGGCGGAACTTTTGGCCTGGGGGTGAAAAAGCTTCCAGTCGTGTCCACCCCCAAGCAGTGCCCAGGCCGCGCCCGCCCCAGGCCACGGCCGGCCCGGCCTCGCCACCGAGCTCGAGCAGCATGATGAGCACGAGTGCGAGCCGGCGGAGCAGAGGACCAAGGACCGGTGACGTCGTGATGAGGCAGACGACGGAGGAGGAGAAGCACACGTGTACAATTCCTCTTTCCAAGCTCCCAGCGGCATGTGTAGAGCAATCCTTATAAAGGGGTCCCACTCTCACTTCATTAGCAGTATGGTACTAAACTTCCCAGAACTTGCTATGCACCTAAATGAGCCTTAGAGATTAATCAGCGATTATTGTCTTATATATATGGGCCTAAGCCCATCAATAATCCAACAATCTCTACTATGATATTTAAAATACATGAACACATGCACATGCACACAAATAAATAGGTATCTACTTTATTATGCAATCATTAAAATCTAATTCAAAAACTTTCTATGTGACATTAATTTAAATTTACCTAAATATGTTTTTCATATAAATTACAAATGTATGAAAAGAACAAGTAATTAATATTTAATATTTCTTATGTGGTCAACTATGTCATCTAATTAATAAAAATATTGTAGTGGTTAAGGTTAAAATATGATAAAAAGAAGTTGAAGGAAATATAAAAATTTAGTATAAATATTCTTGCTTGTATTTGGCAGTAAAAAAACTTTGCTGCAAGCCACTGCCAACGGGGTGAAGTGAGTTGCCTGCTGCTCGGCACATTCTGCACACTGCATTGCCTCTGCGACGGCGCTCTCATGCAGTCCCTCTCCTAGTTTCAACACGACGGTGCTTTGGGGAACTTACTTTGCTGGACGAGGTAATAAGTGACGGCCCTAGCCCGGCCTCCTCCACGGTGGCGTTGCGAGGAGAGGTGACGTGCGGCGACATTGTGCTTGGCCATGAGGACACCGGAGAACTCTTCACCTGCCATTCGACGAGAGGCAGCTAACACCGTATTTTTATTTTATTTTTTATTTTTTACTAATTGTATTATTTTAAATATGAATATTTTAAAATATGTGAACACGTTTTCATATTTGCGAATGAAATTTAAATTCATGAACATTTTTCATATTCATGACTATATTTAGAAATTCATGATACTGCTTTAAAATTCGTATTTTTTTGGAAAATCAACAATTTTAATATACGAGAGGTAGGAGTTGGTGGTTTTTTCTGTATTTTGTATTGTTCAAGCGGGAAAAAAAACCGAAACTGGTCGAGCTAGGGCACGAGAGCTAATTGGGCCGAGCCCACGTAACCTCGCGCAGGCGTTTTGGGGTCTATTTCCACGCCGGCGGCGGCTTCACCGTACCAAGATGCAAAAGAGAAAGCATCGCAATCCTTCAATCGTACTCAAATGGTGAGGAGTGATTCGGTGACTGCGTATCATCTTCGGCCGCATCTGACTTGTACTTATGTTTAATCTTCCGCCGGATCTGACTTGGTATGTTTCATCTTCGCCGTCCGCCCTTTGGTAGAGAGGAGGATTCTGCGAAGCAAACCGAGTGGGACTCGAATCAAGTCCGTATCTTCATCAGCAAAAAAACAGGGGAAAAGAATCCCCGAGTGCCCAATCCAATCCACTTCATCGCGTATCCGAATCAGGTGTGTCCTCCGTTTGTGATCTACAGTAGAAGTTACCCAAGAACTCTTGTCCTTTGTCTCCATCAAAAGTTGTAACTTTTTTTTTATTAAAGCTTATATACGGATGCCTGTAGGTTATGAAGTCCGGCGGTACACCTGAGTGAGAATAATCGCACTGTCGCCGAAGCTCCGTATCCTCCTCCTCCCGGCATTGGCTCTTTGCAAGTCGTCCAAGATTGATTTTGCCTATATACGGAGGCCTGTAGCCTAGCCTGGACAATGAGCTTATGGACTCTAGCCATACACCCAGCATATCTGTGCTCGCTACTTCTCAGAGCTTTTGATTCACTGAAGAAATTCTGCAAGCATCCTCCACTGGTCAAGACTATGGAGGGTGCATCGCCTGAGCTGCCTCAGGACATCTTGATGGGTATATTTGCCACCCTCGAGATCCCTGACCTCGTCCGTGCCGGCGCGGTCTGCTCCTCATGGTGCTCCGCGAGCTCCAGGCTGCGCAGGCTTGGGCACTACGCGCGCCCCCAGACGCCGTGCCTCCTCTACACATCTGAATCTGCCGGCAAGAGCGTTGCTTGCCTCTACAGCCTCGCGGAGAAGCGGACGTACAAGCTGACTCTTCCAGGGCCACCTATCAGAAATAGGCATCTGATTGGGTCCTCGCAAGGCTTACTTGTTACAGTTGATGATAGATCAGAGATGCACCTTGTCAATCCCATCACTGGTGAACAGATTGATCTCCCTTCGGTGATCACCATCGAGCATGTGAAACCCAGCTATAATGACTCTGGTGCTCTTCACCAGTACGAGTACTCATGCCACACCGCAAAAAGGGTTTACGGTCCGCCATCTATCTTGGCTCTTGGAGAGCTGAGGAACAAGCTTCACTATAAAGCTTTTGTATTTTCTGATACATGCAATGGATACATTGTGGCGCTCATACACAATCCAGCCAGTCAGCTCTCAGTTGCAAGGGCAGGGGATGATAGTTGGATATGGCTGCCACCATACACCAACTATGATGATTGCATGTACAAGAACAGCCTGCTGTATGCAGTCACTTCATATGGACAAATTCACGCTTTCGATCTGAGTAGCCCTGTTGTCATGATGAAGATGATTACATGGGAGCCAGAGCCTGATGACCGGTTTCTGAATACTTACATTGTACAAGCTCCATGGGGCAATCTTCTTCAGGTGTGGAGATTATATGAGCACTGTGATTTAGAACCCGAGACTGGGGCATCTGTGTTTTGGAGCACTGGAAAACTCAAAATATATGAAGTCGATGCTTCTTCAGGAGAGAAAATTAAGAAAAACAGTTGCTTGCGCGACCATGTGTTGTTTCTTGGGCACAATCAATCACTTTGTCTTGCTGCTGAAGACTATCCGGCTCTCAAGGGAAACCATGCCTACTTTACCGATGACAGTGTGCTTTGGACAAGGGGATTCAAGAACAGTCCCCGTGATATGGGAATTCTCGACTTGGGTAATAACAGCAGGGAGGAACTTTTGTCTCCCCAGCTTTGCTCCAACTGCCCAGCTCCTGTGTGGATTACACCCAATCTTAGAAAGATGAACTTGGCTTTCAATGAATAGGTTTTAGCTTCCTTTTTCTATAATTATATGTAATAATTATTTAGTTTGGTAGGCGGTGGTCCTGTGTTGATGAACTCTGTACTCGTACACTTGAACCAGTTTTTAAGAAGTTCCATGGTAAGCGTATGGCAAAATATGAGGAAAAAAGTAGACTTGTCTGAAAATATCATCATGCACCATACAAAAAGACAAGATTGTACTTATATTACAAAACATGAGTGCAGTCCTTTTTTTTCCTCTTTATCCTAATTACAATATACATGGATCATATATTTGCACAAATTTGGTATTTTCTCATATTTATCATGTACTAGTGCCACGGTTCTTTTTTGTTTGATCTTTTTGAGTTGTATAGAATATAGAGGATAATTTCTCATGTAGTTCTCCACACAATAAGATGTGTCAAATCAAATGTAAAAGTTGAGGGATTTGGATGAACTTGCAATGTGCACTCTACTGTAACATTCAGTCTTGTATGTTGCTGGATTTGGATAATAACATCAGGGATTTGGCGTGTTAGAAATATAAGAATCGTATTGTCTCTTTGCTGATGTAGAAGGTAAGTGTTGACATAGATAAGCATGAAAGTGGGCATGATTGTTCTTTCAAAATGCACCTGTGGCTTGTTTAAGTATACTGTATAGTGGTGATCTGCTTTGGCAGCTATATATACAATTACAAACCTGCATCATTTGAATAGCTCATTCCGGGGGCTGAAAAACATCTGTCAGCATGTGTGTTGGCTTAGCTGCAGTTAGTTGGACATGGACTAAGCTGAAATAGGTTGTCTTTCAACTAAAGCCTTTGTTGTTGTTTTTTTACATGCTTTGTTGTTGTTGTTGTTGTTGTTCATTGTACTTGTAATGTCTATCAAGTTTGAGCAAAGTTATAGGTCATTCTAAAGAAAAGAAAAAGGTAAATTGTCGAGCGATCAAAAGAAGACATATTCCTTTCAAAACTAATATGACCAAGACCAAGACGGCACCAGTTCAAGGATCGAAAGAAGACTTCTTATTTCAAAATTTATAATCCAGACCATATAACAGCCATAACCAATTAACTTTACAATTTTCATGAGTTTAAAAAAGGGAACTTGTATTTTTCATCCTCGGTTAGTTCCTCAGGTTGTTTTCGTCGCCATCAACTTACACTTCTAATGTTTGACTTGCAATTCCTACAAATAGCAGGGAAGTCACCCCTGTAGTGACAAAACAACCCACAAGTCAGCTAAACATACTTCTTTCCGGGCCGTCTGGCTACCAGTTCTTCCTCTCATGCCCCCTTATTTTCAGAAAATAAAGTTGAAGAATCTGCTGCTCAATAGAGTGGCCTTTTGTTAAACTTCGACAAGTGTGTGCATACATAAATGTGACGTGACGCCCGAGCACCAAACTTAGAAGGCAGTCGTCAACCTTAGGTCCTCCTGCGCCCTTGACACTCGAATAGAGGATATATTCTTCTTCAGGAAGCCAGAGTACCAGCGAGCCGAGAGCCTGGCTTGCCGCGGCCTCCTTTCGTCATCAAAATCCACGCGGTACAGGCCGTACTTGGACTCATATCCTGCCAGGAGCTCAAATAGATCCATGAGTGCCCAGGCGAAATAACCCCTCACATTAACCCCATTCCTGCAGAACAACGAGTGTCAATCAGGGTGGTGGAAAACCAAATTTTATCTTTGTTTTCCTTTTCTGAGTCTTAAGCATCCGCGGAGAGATATGGAGCCGTGTGCTGAAGATTGCTCACCTTATTGCATCTAGTGTGCTTCCCATGTAGCTGCGCAGGTAATCGACCCTGTAAGTGTCATCAAGGCTATCGTTGGCTGACCCCACACCTGCTGACACGAAGAATAATACAACTGAGGTTCAGGAAGATATTTGGTCGTTAACATAGGCTTGCTTCTTGCTAAACTATATGTGCTTGCCATTCTCGTGGACATAAAGTTGAGTTATCCCATAGGCTTCCTTCAGGTACTCGAGGACAAGTTGCAACCCTTTGGGATCACTTGGAACATTTGTTGGGGCTCCCTGCAGACCAATAGAGACCGTAACTTTGTCATGAATCAGCATCAGTTTGTCAACCTGATCACATCTGCTTGATGCGTGTTTTTCTTATTTAATCTCCGAGCCTGTTTGGTATTTCTAACTGGATGGTGCGCGGCCAAAAGAACAATGAAAACATTTTCCCCCCTAACTGTTGGCTCAGTGTACATTGGAACCTTCAACTCTCTACTGCAACCCGGAACTATCAAAACTGGGTTACCCCCCCTCAGATCATCCCAGAGTGTAATTTTCAAAATCGAGGCAAAAGATTTGCCTCATTCATTAAATGAGGAGGTGAAATACAAGGTTCTTATTTGCCCCAAAGTGGTTTTGAATAACTGCAAAACGGGTTTAGACATGGTGCCTATGTCTATGCCACGTCGCCCCTACATCATCCAAAACCTAGCAATAGTAGAAAGAAAATGAGATCTTAAAATAATCGCTCCAACCTTGGAATAAAAAAACATTTGCTTTTAGACATTAATTTCTCTTCAAGAGAAAATTTCAATTATTAGTTTTTGGGGAAACTGAATTGAGAATGTTTCTAGAAACATGGAAAAACACTGAGAAATCTTTGGTGAAATTTGTGGTTACTTTTTTAAACAAACAATTATTTCTGTTTTTTATTTGGAAATCAGGGGGGTCAGCCTTTTTATTATTTATACCTACTGAAAAGTTTGAACTTCTAAACAATGATCCTTTCTATTTCTAGTATTTTCTGCTATTAAAGATGTGGTAAACACATAGTTTTGACATGCCATCTAAAACCACTTTGGAGTAGTGTGAGATGTTCTACCAGGTTTTGAGAGTTAAAGGTTAGATTTGTCTTCTATCAAAGTTTAGGGTTGTAATGTGCACTCAGTCAAGAGTTGAGAGGTGGTAATTCATAGATGCACACAGACAAAAAATCCAAGAACATAGATGCACTCATAGTTGGCAACCCCTCACAAAAAGCATTGATGACATGGTTTTACCTGACCAGCAGGTGGTTCTGTTCTAGAAGCTGCAGCATAGAAACAAATATCTAGTTAGGGTAACCAAGGCATATAACTGCAAAATAGAACTGTTGAAAAAAAATTGTATTCGTTTACTAAGGTTATGAAGTAAAAAATTGGATTGAAATGGTCAAACAACAGTTGTGTTGTCTAGAAAACTATGGTAAAACAATATAACTTGATAGAGAAACTATACCTTATAGATAGAGACTAGACAGTTTTTTTTTGGATAATTCATGATATGTGAGTCTAACCCATCTGCTAAGCACAGCCAGCCTTAGCCAGCTCCACTTAATTTGAGCAACTCTAGCAAATTCTCTCAAAAATGCACTTTTAGAACTGAAAAGGTAGCATTTATAATATTTTGAAGGCTCGAGAAATCGTGTGCATACTCAGATTCCCTAAATGCTACTTCCTTTATAATTTCCCTCTCCTATTTCTCCGACGTGTGTGCATATAAACTGTAATTAAACTTCAATTTCGCATAGATATAAACCATGCTTTTCGCATTTCAACATCACACACTTCAGTAACATTCAAATCCAAATTTTAAAATTCAAAGTGAAACATAGCACTGGTGTTCCGCTCGTTCAACAAGTCGATATAGCGTTTCATCTTTGCCCGACAAACAAACAGTAACAAGCACCACAATTACACAAGAACATAAAAAACCAATGAATCAACAATCTATCTCAAGCTATCATCCTCTGCAATTTAATCTGTCACTCTCAACAACACATCCCTCTGTAATTCTATTTCTCTCTCTCTTCATCTCTGAAATACCATCTCCCTCTCACTCACCATCTTCCGTTTCTCTCATCTCTCACTCTCAACTCCCAGCAAAACAGCAGCAACAGCAAGGTAGCAGCGGCAGCGGCATAGTGGTACCAGCAAAGTAGCGGCGACAGCAGCATAGCAGACCAGCAAAATAGTGTCACTTGCAGCCTCAGCAGGGTACCCCCCCCCCCCCCCAATCCTCCTGCTAGGAGACCCACTTAGTTCCCTAGGACATGAATTAAAGCCAACGATACAATTGCACAACAGGGCAATGGACGCCAAGGTCGACATGGCTTCCGACGCCAAGTTTTTAGCCAAAATGAATGCCAACAACGAAAATATGAAGGCGTGCAGTTGAGGGATGAAGGACATGAATGATGTGATAATGCCTCGCTTCGCCAAACTGGACATAGTGCAAGAGTCTAGAGCACTAAGCCCAGAGGCATAGGCTAAGAAAGGTGCTATTTTTAAACATGCTATATTAGTGAAATTGACACGCTTCCAGGTGTGCTCGAGAAAAAGAATTACGCAGGCGGATACCTCTGTAAACTGTTTACCTCTGTAATAAATTGACATGTCCCTGTTGTAGTCTCGAATACCTGGTTCTGTCTGGCGGTCACTCACATAGAGAGAATAGTAGTGATTTATTCCGATAAAATCAAAAGAACCCTTGATAAGTTCAGATTGAACTTTTGTGAACGATGGAAGACGAGAGCCAACATTTTTCTTCATCATTTCTGGGTAATCCCCAAACACCAAAGGCTCTAGTATCCTGTCAGTATCGCAGTTAGGCTCCCAACATGCATAGTTCCCATGTAAAGATGGAGATAAATATCATACCAGCCAAACATGAAATCCTTGCATCTTTGAGTTGCTTCTAAATCCGTGGTGGAATCTGTGAATGGGTAACTCCAGAAGGAGTAGATATTTATGCCCACAACTCCTTTTTGCACAGCCTGCATCCATAAGTTCCTTCAGTGAGATCACACTCTTTAGCTATAAAAATTTGCACTGTAACAGGAAAAGGAAATATCGAGCTAAAACATAAAACATGCATCAAAAAAGATGGGTTATGAAATTGTTAACGTGTAATGAATCAAAATTGTGAGTTCACCATCGACCTAAGCTAAGATGGCTAATAAAGCTAACAGTTTCTGAAGAATCTAGCAGTAACCAAACTATTTTGGGTACAAGATCATTCACTCACTCGATACTTCTCTCTGTACAGTCTGGCAACTGATGCATGCGCCAATAAGTAAGTATGGACTGCTACATATGGTTCAGTGCTGGAGTTCCCAGCTGTGCACTTTGTTATTCCAAATGGATCTGAGCATCGACCAGGTGGTAATTGACCACTGCCATAAGAGGCAACTGCACCAATGTTTGGTTCGTTCACTGTAGTCCAGTAAGTGACTCTACCTCCAAACTCCCTGAAGCAAACATCCGCATATGCCGTGAAATCTTCGCTGCATTTTGCAGATACAAAAGTATTAATAGAACCACTGCGTTGTAGTATGTCACTGTTACTAAAAAACTGCCACTCCGAGAGAAATTATTTATTTGTGAACCCTTATACAAACTTACATAATTCTGGGGCTTAACCATCCACCATACTCATCTTCAAGAATCTGAGGAAGATCTAGATGGTGAAGTGTGATGTGTATTTGAATACCTGTACAAATAAACTTCGTTGGTGCATACCTAAGCCATAACTGCATTTGGATGCTCAGAGATCAAAATATATACTCCACTCGCTCTGCTATGGCTGTCCTAAGCCCACCAGGCCACCACACACATACAAAGAGAAAACTAATTCTACAAAAGAGTTAGTGAGAAATGAGTATGCATAGCCTTATCATATGACATGCTACAACCACATGACCTCTTCCAAATCATTAAAGTAGGAGTAGAAGCATTGTATCAACTACACTTGATTCCCTGAATGGACAAATATTTGGCGGAGACTCATGAGGCCAAGGACATGTATAGAGAAATAGAAAGAACAATTACCATGTTTCACAAGCTCATCTATGATGTTATTGTAGAACTGTAACCCTTTTGGATTGACAGCTCCACGTCCATCTGCAAACCACAAATTTTGCTGAAATAGTCAGAAAAAAACGAAATTGAAAAAGGGCTTTTTGTGACGGACCTTGTGAGGAATTATGTACTTGGAATGAGTCTTGACCAGGAGATGGAGAACCTATAGGCCTCTAGACCTGTCTCAGATATGAGCTTGATATCCTCCTGAAATATCAGAATTGCTAAACCTGAGAACTGCTGAAGTATTACTACAGTTGATGCGACCCAGAGAAACACCAGCAGAACATTTTGCTCTTATCATTTACCTTGTATTTATGGTACCCATCTGCAGTAACATCTCCTGTGCTTTGGTCTGGCATTTTACCTGTCAAAACAAATCAACAGCGGCCAGCTTGGTCAACCTGTGCGGCTATGATTACCATGCCCAGTTTAGCTCTGCTTTAGCAAAAGGATAAACGTTTATGTGGAAGTATTTGCCCGAGAGGGAACTGGTCCCAAATTTCTACTGCATTCATCAGGAAAATGGATCACAAATTGTGCCAGCATCTATTTGTTGATACAAATAACAAAATAAGCACATTCTATATCAATTCTTTTTAGAAACTTGCTGCCGAAAATTTAATGAGGTGCTGCAGCACATCAAAGCCAGAAAGATAAATTGCACGCATAGATAGCAACTAACCTGCATGAGTGAAAGTGTCCCAAAAGCTTGGCCTCCTGCCATCCTCAGCAACAGCACCCTCATACTATAAGCAAATGAAATATGAAAATTTAGCACACCATGATTTTCAGCGAAACAAGATTCCATCAGCTTACTTGATATGCTGAGGTTCCAGATCCAAATACGAAGTCCTGGGGAAAATCGCTTCTTGTGAAGCCAAGAATGGCAGCTGCATCCTGAACCCAGAGGGACAGCAAGATGTACAAGAAAGCAGTAGCACCCATGCATCTAAGTTCTTGTGTTGATTTGTGCCCTTCGGGGAAGGATTTATGCCAACTCTCCTCAACCTCATCTTCATACAGCCAAATAAATACGGTAGTTCACAAGTGTAAATCGTCCTTGCTCTGCCTTCATGCCTGTCAGACCCTGTACAAAGAGACGGAGTCACGCACTTAACTATTTATTTAATAAAATAACTTATCCTGAGTCAGGATACATAATTTTTTCCCCGCTCATTGTCTGTGCGTCAACTGGCCCTTCAGGACCGCACGAGGCCCATTAAATAAGCTGGCCTAGTGCGTCAGAGATTAGCTGAGACCCAAGAGACAAACCACCACTCAACGGATTAAGAAAAGGCACAATTCAATAATGAGGCCCCATGCGGGTCACAAGGATGGCAGGAAAAGGATCTTTTGTTTTTCTAGAATATGCACCTGGAAAGTGCGCGTCATTTTGTATTAGAAGAAAATACCTCGAAGCAACGAAAGTCTTACAGCAAAAAGAATACGAAAGGCAAAGCAAAATAAGCAACAAAATAAAATATGAAAGGAAAAACTAGGAAGCGAGGGGGGAAACCTAGAGGAGAGCTACGGGAGCACACCCACATGAGAAAGGATCTGCATTGTCGGATCTGGAAAGGATCCGACAATGCATAGATCTGCATTTTCCAGGGCGTAACTCTAACTCATGGAACCAACCATTTCACTGCATTAAGCTCAAGTTGCCTCTTTGTTGGCTCCCTGCTCCTGCATCTTCTACCGAATGGCTCTTGCATCTTCCCATCGACCACTTGACTTCCTACAAGTTGAGCAGAAAGGCATAACATCCGCCATGTCTGCAATGCACATGTCTCCGTTGGCATATCCAAAGCACAGTTTCAGCCTCCTGCACGCCCAAGGAGATCAGCTGGCACCCATAGTGCCTAGATCATTGCAAGCCCTCCATGGTGCCGCATTGACTGGAAAATTTTCCGTTCATCCACACGATTTGTGTGGGTGCACACTGCACAAAGCGGCAACAAATGACTGGTTACTCACAAAACCCTTTCCGAGCATCCTTTGGAACAACTCAAGTGCACGCTCACCATGGCCGTTCATTGCAAGCTGTCCAGTCACTGAATTCCACAGCACAACTTCACCGCATCGGACGCAGTCAAAAACACACCACACCTCCTCCATGCACCCACACTTGCAGTACATGTCCACCAGCGTGGCCTCAACCATGCCATCCCTTTGCCTCCCTGCAACCCCTCCAGTTCCAGATACCGACGGACCCACCAACCACACTCGACGACACCAAGGCGGGAGCACGGTCACCAGCACCAGTACATCCAGCTTGAAACCCTCCCCCGACATCCGATCAAACAAATGTGTGCAGCGCCTCGTCAAACTCACTCCCCTGCACGCGCAAGCAGCGTGTCGGCCATCGCCCTCAGACAACACCCGGTTCCGCTCCGGCATTCTTGCAAACACTTCCCGCGCTGCCGGCGGGTCGCCGCGCGCTCTTGCCATGCGCCCATGCCTGGACACCATTGCGTTCCATGAGGCGGCGCCCGGGTCGAACACCTTGCGCGCGTGGGGCAGGAGGCCAAGGGCGCAGTAGAGCTTGAAGACGACGGGGCGCGCGAGCGCGCCGCACTTGAACGCACGCGCGGCGAGCGCGGTCAGGCGGGTGCATCGAGCGGACGGGGGGACGGCGGCGGGAGGGCAGCGAGCAGGAAGAAGAAGGTGAAATGGGCGGCCCGGGTGCGGGGGCAGCCGCGGCTTGCGAGCGGGCAGCTCGCCATTTGGCCTTTGCGGTGCGCGTGATTTTGGCCAGTGTTGTGAACAAAAGAAGCGTCCAAGCTCAGAGCCGCACGATGGACTGATCCAGCGGCTGACGCAGAAGAGGCTGGCAACAAAAAAAAAAAGGAGAAATGCGTCTGCCGGGAGTCGAACCCGGGTCTATTGCTTGGAAGGCAATTATCCTAACCGTTGGACTACAGACGCTGGTTGTGCTATTTTTCCTAATACATCTTAATTATAAGTGCGTACTTGCAGTGAGGACGCAATCAAAAGATCATTACGCTCTACACCATGCCCTTCATCATCATTTCAAAAGGATACAGTACTAAACCCAGGTGTTAATATATATTATACCATCTCAGCTTAGTCTTCCTGGAATGAATGTTTGATTATGTAGAGTCCACTTGCCAGGGCTATTTATCTCCTTACTTTTTTGAGTTGTTGATTGTTTTCTGAGATAGCTACCCCGCTTATTTCAATCGGTTATTTACCTCCTTACTTTTTTTATACAAATTTATCTCCTTAATTTTTTTAGGAGATAGAAAAATAGTTCACGGAGTTTCATGCAGAAGAGGCCGTAGGCCAAGAGGCAGCCAGAGGGCCTTGAGGTGCCTAGACGC
>CM038142.1:48142559-48247055 GCA_021437245.1 Aegilops speltoides
CCGGCAGCTAGCATCCCATCAGTAACCTACGGGCGAGATTTCTTGAGGGGGGCTGGCCATGGTTTTTTAAGCCACCCTTTCACTCACTTAATACCCAAAGCAGAAAAGGTTTGCAATCCATATACTGGAATTTGGTTCCACCGAAGTACAAGGACTAAACTGGTCGACTCCACCGCAGGGTGCGAGATGTTGATCTTCCTCGGCGCCTGCTCTGGGTATCAGCAAGTCTATATGGTTGAGGAACCTGCCCTAGACGCCCATCTTACAAGGACGTCTAGGGCCCGCGGGTGGCCTCTAGTGACCCCCCCCCCCCCTCCCAAATTTCTATGTAGTCACTTTTCAGTAGATATCTCGATGTCCATTTCTCTCTGAATTTTTCATTGTCGCTGCAAGGCGAAAACCTAGTTCTTCTCCGGAGGGCTAGCCAGGTCTGCCCCCTCCAGCCGGGGGAATTCAAAGCAATCGTCACCATCGACTCCAAGGCATCGAGGGGAGCATCTTCATCCAAGCCACCTTCACCATCTCCATCAACAGTACCATCGCCTTCATCCCCATCTCATCCATTTTTGTACAATCAAGTGATAATTGTTGTATTTGTAGTTGCCTTTAGTTTTACTAGTGAGAGATCATTGCTTTTAGATTGTTACACTTATCATTATTATACTAAACATGTTCACCATGATGCATTTTGAGTAGTTCCCTTGTGTCCTTGAGGATATGGGAGAAAACTAGTTGTCAAGTTTCAATATATTTGCAGTAAAGATTGTGGTTTAACCATGTTGTAGTGTAATACTCTAGTGGTGTTATGTGAACGTTGAATGCATAATACTTCACCTTTATGGGCCTATAGGTGAGCATTGTGTTTCAATAAGTTTAGGATGGGAGGCTGGAGTGGCATAAATGATCGTTTGTGGGTTTACAAGTTATGACATGACGGGTGAATGGGGACACTAGAGAAAGTTGTGGCTATGGTTGAGTGTTTACCTTAATAAGTCTTAATTAGTAGTTGTGGTTTCTTGCTAACAACACATTCATAACTCATAAATATGTGTGAGACAATGATTTTGCAGCACATAATATTAGGCTTCATCCCTACAATACCGATTAAGCAACAATAATCAATGCAAGTCTTGTATGGAGTTGACAACTATGAAATTATCTCATCACCTTCAAGAACGTGTTATCACCATAAGTAACATAAAACCGGCTTGTTCTTAGCATTACTAGGGATCTGGCTAATTGATGCAGTCTTTTACATTTTCTTGCTACTTACGTTTGATTACCGCTTCACATTCACAAATCACAACACCATCACACCTTTTAGCATTTTCCTAGACAAACAGGGAGGAAGCTCCCCCAACTGCATTTTATACATTTTTTTAGATAATGCTCCATTTTATAGATGAAACTCATACCCAGGACATGCGGTGGAAACTGTTCAGGAAAACACTAGATAAAATAAAACTACACTAACATGCAACAAAAACCACCAAGAAGGGGATGGTTTAGGCCAGATTACAAGTTCATTTATTTTAAGCAACAATTGACCTCTACATTTATGGGACATCACGCGCCGACGGGGTCCACCGGCAGGGTCCAGCTTTCTGCGCGTGTGGGCCCTTCATGATGAACATAGATGGCACGACGGTGTTCTGGTTGACTACTCCTCGTGCTCCCGTCACGGCACTGCACTGATACGTCTCCAACGTATCTATAATTTTTGAGTTTATCATATTATTATAGTATCAATCTTGAATGTTTTATATGTAATTATATGCTATTTTATATCATTTTCTGGGACTAACCAATACCTAGTGCCAGTTGCTGTTTTTTTTCCTGTTTTTTGTTTTCCAGAAAATCAGTGCCAAATGGAGTCCTAATGCTATGACAATTTTTGACGATTTTTTCTGGAAAATAAAGACCCTAGAAGCATCGGGAGGAGACCAGATGGCAAGCGAGGAGACGGCAAGGCAACAGGGCTTGCCGGGGGGCATGCCCTGTTACCTTGTGGGCCCCTCATGGCTCCGTCTGACCTAATTTAACCTCCATAAATTCTTTGAAATCCGAAAACCAACAGAGAGCCATCCGAAACACTTTTTTCGCTGGCGCAAGTCTCTGTTCTTCCACGATCCCATCTGGAGGCCTTTTCCGGTACTCTGCCGAAGGAGGAATCGATCACGGAGGGCTTCTACATCATCCTTGCGGCCTTCCGATGATGTGTGAGTAGTTCACCACAGACCTACGAGACCATAGCTAGTAGCTAGATGGCTTCTTCTCTCTCCTTGATCTTCAATACAATGTTCTCCTTGATGTTCTTGAAGTTTTATCCGATGTAATCTTCTTTTGCGATGTGTTTGTTGGGATCTGATAAATTGTGGGTTTATGATCTGAATGGAGTCTTTTCTGGTCTAGAAGTTTGATAGGATCACCCGTGTTCTCAAATTCCACCCTCATCCTCGACGATCATGTTGTGCATGATCACGCAAAATGTCATCACCTCCCACAAGGTCTTCGGATCCCATTGTTTAGCGGGTCCATGAATAACCGCAAAATGGTTCTGTAGAACTCCAAATGCCCTCTCGACATCCTTTATAGCTGCTTCTTATCTTTGGGCAAAGTGAGACTTTCTGGCGAACTGGATTAAGGATGGTACTGACAAAGATAGCTCATGGAGGATAGATACCGTCAACCAGATAGTAGCCCATGTTGTGTGCGTGTCCATTGATAGCATAGTGGCAAGGAGGAGCTTTTCCTTCTACCAGCCTCACAAACAACAGTGACCACTATAGCACATTGATGTCATTGTGAGACCGGGCATATGCCAAAGAAAGCATGTCAACCACTCTGTCAGTGTCAAATGGTCGTGCGCCCTGTTGTGGTTGAGCACTCCATGACCCTTGATCAATCCCTTGAAATTAAGAATATGCTCCTCCGCACGCTTCGCGTCTTCAAGGACCGCCTGCATCATCGCCGTCTCATCTGTGTGGTCCTCCTCGTTGGACGAGCCGCCGAACGACTCAACTTAGTGCTCGTACAAGTACTCCAAATTGGAATCCATTGCTCGAAAGAAGAAGGAACAACTTTTTTAGCTTCGGCGATTCATCGAACAGTTGCCGGGCATGGCGAGTATAGCAGTAGCGGATGGTACCTGACGGAGCGGTCGAAGGAGATGGGTTGAACGGCGACGGAGGAGAAGCGGAGTGGAGCCCGGATGGAATACTGGAGGTGACGACCGAGATGTAAAGTTTCGGCACGGGTGTTGTGTGGCGGCCTGGGTGATGAGGCGGCGGCGAAGACAAGAGAGAAAGAAGGAATGAGAGAAAATGAAGAGGATGGAGGCGCATGGCCGGGAAGGGTTTTGGGTGGGCCGGGGTTGTCGAAGTCCTACGTGTCTGCTGTCCGTGGGTCGGGGTTGTCGAAGTCCTACGTGTCTACTGTCCGGACTCCCGCAAAGCACCCACGTTTGTCTCGGGTTTGCCCGGAAAAGTACGTCCGGACTGCCCAGCAGACCGATACATGCCCTTGTTGGATGACTTTCGCGGTCCGGACATATGCGGGCGGTTTGAGGGTCGCCGTTGGAGATGCCCGGCGAAGTCAGAGTCGTTTGCTCGGAGTTTAGGATGACGAAGACGCCTTCTAGGGAGCAGTGATGACGATGACGCCTGCATGCTGTCTTGATGAGGCCCTTGTGTTGTGACGGTTTAGCCCGGTTTTCGTTAATTAACCAGATAATTAATAGGATGAGACAAGGCGATGTCACTGGACCAAGTGCTTTCGCGGCGGGGGGGCAACATCAAATTGAGGTGTACCGAAAAAAATTCAAATTCATTGTCTTGAACTGAACTTGCACTTGCATACATGACCGTACTTGTTCGTATCTTGTATCATACTGCAGTTCAGAAACATGAGGCGTTTCATGAACGTTGATTCGCCATTATATTTCTACTATATTGTTCTGGATCTCATAAAGTCATAATGCACACCGCGAGGCATTCCATGAACATGAAGCATCCAGACGAAGCTGGAGCGAAAAGGGGATAGATCGACTCTCGAGTCTTCACTACAAGGTGCAGCCGCAGCAGAGGAAGAAGGCGCAGACCATGCCCGCGATGGCGACGGACTCGACGGCGGTGACGACGCCCCAGAGCACGGCGTCGACGGCGGGGTGGTCGAGCAGCAGCCCCGGCCAGCCGCGGAGGAGGTCATAGGGCGAGCGCATCGCGGCGCCCGTGTCCCGCAGCCACCGGAGCGTCGACACGAAGCCAGCGCCACCCATCACGTACGCTGGTAGCTGTAGATTGTCAGTGGGAGCAAGCTTAGCTACTGGTCTTTCAGCTGCTGGCTTCGTAGAGATCTCTCCTGATCGGTCTCTCCTCTCCCACGGTATATGCTTGGCAGGTCGCCACGCTCCCGTTGAACGTTTGGTGCGGGGTGGAGCGAGGCCGAAGCTGAACAGCGCGAGAAGCGTCTGGAGCCAGGGTGACGCGAGGTGGTTGTCTCCACGTGTGAGCGCGGGACGGGTCGTAGAGCGCCCAGGGTGTGCACATCGGCACATGTCTGGGAAGACACGGGTAAGTACGTCTTCAATGTCCCGCAAAAAAAAAGTACTACGTTTTCAATGAAGGTAGAAGAGAAAATACTAAAGAAAAAAAAGTCTGTGGTAGAGTCGTAGAGAGAATACAACAAAAAATGCGTCTGCCGGGAGTCGAACCCGGGTCTATTGCTTGGAAGGCAATTATCCTAACCGTTGGACTACAGACGCTTTTGTGATAATTTTCTTAATACATATTATTCATAATCTCATTTGTACAATAAGGGCCCAAGTGATGGATCAGTGGCTCATTGCACCACCCCCCTTCCTCATCATTAGACAAAGAATACAACACGAAGTTGCAAGTGTTGAACATACCGTACCATCTCTCCCATCAGCTTAGTCTTCTGGGAGTGGATTCAATTACACTAGTAACGGTGAGCAGGTTAGAACTGGCATCTTTTGACAGTAATCGGACCGCAGTGTCATTGGCTACATCAAAGTGCTAACTAGCATCTTTTAACGGTGAACAGGTTACACTAGTAGAGGCCAAGTTATACATGATTTAATACTATTCTATCTCTAACTCCTAATCTTAAAAACATGATTATACTTCTAACACGGTGAACAAAATGGCCACCGAGAAGATTTAGCAAAAAAAATTAAAAACCTATGACATATGGACTATGTAACTAGAAAACTTTGGCAAATTATAAGTGTGGCAATGAATCAAACACATGCCTAAAAATAGTGTGTCATGACTATTAAATGTGGCAACCATAACGGAAATTCACAAGGTCATGTAGGTGTAGAGGCACCCACCTGCCCAGTCGTGCCTACCGCCCGATTGCTTTAAGATTCATAAATTTGATCAGTCTTAGGCCTTTGATTACTCTAGGTTGGGGTTCGTCCATGCACGTTTTTGACAGCTTTTGTCAGAGCTGCACGCGCCATATACCTCATCTCCCATGCCTTTTTCATTTCATCTTTTAATTTCAATCTAGTTTAAACCAACAGTCTAAATTAAGTTCCCTTTGCATATATGTGTTCGTCGCGACACGAACTTTCGAACATGACCAATCTTGAATACGTTTCGACAACTTAATTTTTTTTCCAAGTTTGAAGTATTGAAACTTGATAGTCGTAACATTAAGTTTTACAAAGTTTCATCAAGTTTTACCAAGTTTCATAAGCTTTTAGGGTTTTAGAGTTATGGGCTTAAGGTTTACGGTTTGGGGTTTAAAGTTTTAGTTTTAGAGTAGAACAATTATTAAAGCATGGGGCGCGTTAGCTCATCTCCGACCAAAAAAGCATATTAGGAGAAGGTTGGCATAGAAAGCGACTGGAATAAAACATATCCGACAGTCTAGACTTGGAACAGAATTCAAAGTAGAGAAAATAGCACAATATGTTGATCATTTGCAAATACCGGAAGAACTAAGAGAGAATTCGGTAAGAAGATAACAAGATGGATTATTATGTGGCGAGACACGAACGAGTATAGAGTCAGAGTAGTAAGAGCATCAACAATCGAAGACCTCGTATCCTCTCCAAGCATCCGGACGGACAGCCGGTCACTGCGTAGACAAGAGAGATAAGGATAAAAAACCACCCAACCGGACTCCTTGCTTTGTCCGAGCAATCCACAAATCATCATACCCATCCCATATATAGAGAGGAAATGAGAACGTTCCGGACGTGTCCGGACAGTCCGCTACGTAGGATGCGGTCCACCGCGAGCCATGTTTCCTCATTGTTTATTCTTTCTTTTCTCTCTCTTCATAATTGTACCAACTTACTGAAAATAACACAAGGCTCGAGGGGAAATACACTTTGGTTCCTGGTTGTATATGCACCCTATATGGGGATTTTTTAAAA
Organism: Aegilops speltoides; assembly: GCA_021437245.1. Lineage (NCBI taxonomy): Eukaryota > Viridiplantae > Streptophyta > Magnoliopsida > Poales > Poaceae > Aegilops > Aegilops speltoides. Next base: position 48,148,969 of record CM038142.1, read on the forward strand.
TATTTTAATAAAAAGTCAAAATAGGTAAGAACTATTTTGACAAAACACTTGACTTACTTTTGCACTAGTATATAAATCTCGACGAAAAAAAAACAATAGTTGATCTCACAGCAAAAAAGACAAAATTTATTTGCTATTATATGTCACTATTCACACTATATTAGCCAAAAATTTGTCTTTTTTGAAAAGAAGTCAAAGGGATATTTTTTTTGTGGATTTTTTTTCTCACGGGTACAATAGAAGGTCAAGTTTATTTCAATTTTTTTTTTTAGGAATTTTCGACTTTTTGTTGAATTACTAATTTTTTCCCATATAGGGTGCATATGTCCTCATAGATCAAAAGTTCCCCTCCAAGGCTCGAGTGACTAATTAGGGGATGCCCCCCTTGCTGGATGTCCTAGGGGGCAATTGGGTGTGTGTGTGGGAGCGCTAAAACCGCTTCACATGATGCACCTCAACATCGTGTCGTGTCGTGCGCGGCTCCGGCTGAATTGGCGCCACCGGATCCTCGGCGCATGGTGGCGCAGGTGCGGGCCGGTGCCTTCGGCCGTGTGGACGGCGAGTTAGCCGGTGGATGGGAGCCAGGGCGTGGAGACGGCTTCGGGGCTTCAGACCTGGCTGCTTTCCACCCTCTGCTGCGGATTCGGCAAGTCCCTTCCCCAGCTCTGGCCTGCTCTGTCGTGGACGTGGGTTCTCCGCCGGTTGGGAGTGGTGAAGGGAATATAGCCAGGAGAAATCCCTAGCCAGCCCTGCTGGCTGTGACAACGGCGACGCCCGTGGGTGCCGCGCACCTCCTTGGAGGTGTCTGTCAGGTATACCTTCCCCGCCCCTTCCCCCTTGTCCTCCCGGGTGAAAACCCCAACGCTGTTGGGCGGCGGCGGCGCCAGCGGCGACGCCCTTGGCGCCGTATCCTTCTTGAAGGAGTTGCTTTGGAAGCAAGGAGGGAAGTTGGACTTTGCTGTGATGTGTGCGGTGGGTGTCGGCAATGTACCGGCCGCGTCCGTGGTAGTTTGTGGATTCAATTTTTTTTTGCATGGTATTGTGGATTCAAATTTGTGCATCGGAAATCGATAGGGGTAAATGTATGTGTATGTATGAGGGTAGACCGTGTTAAAAGAAAATGAATACGGCGCGGTGGCATGAAAAGACAACGACCATGTTCCGACCGCACCAGCTCCTGAAACAGGATCCGGCCCGAACCGAAGCAGAGCCCGACCCGAGCCTACCTCGCCGCGTCCGCAGCCATGCCGCGCGTCCCACGGCGGCCGTCCGACGAGGCGCGCCGCGGCGCGTACAAGCCACCGGGCGTGGACGCCGCCCGCTCGCGACGGCGCCGCGAGGACCGCCTCCTCGCCCTCCGTCGCCGCAACCGCGACGCCGGCCTCTTCAAGCGCCGCCGCGAGGAGCCCAGCCTCACCCCCGCCCTCGTCGTGCCTCCCTCCGATGCGGCCGCAGACGCCACCGCGCCACCTCCTTCCTCCGAGCCGTCTTCGCCCCCGTCCTCTCCGCCCCCCGCAGACGCTCTGCGGGCCGCCGCCGACGCTGAGGTGCGGTACTTAGGGTTCTGACTCTAGCCGTTTTAAGAAAGTAGTATGATTTGCCACCTTGTGTTTGAAATTTATGCGTTCTGCGAATTATAGCTCATGCACGCAAGTGGAGACCTTATTTAGTATTTGAAGCCACAGATGACGCGCAAAAGATAACTCCAACAGAGAATAGATGGTTACTGCATGATTTTTTTCTACCAAAACGCCTCGCTGCCATGTTTGGATGAACACACTTAGTACTCACTTGTCACTAGTATATAGATATTGGCTAGTTATGTGCCTGCTTTTGAAAATGTGAACTGTAAGGAGCCCGTGACAAGTCCCTCCTATGGCTTGGCAAATGTCAACTGCTTATGCGATGGATCAGATCCTTTCTTTTGTCACAATGCAGGAATTACTTGTGGTGCGCACTCTTTATCTTTCTTTCCAGATTTCCTTATTCTGTTTCTTGTATCCAGTTAGCTTGAAGGCCTATCAGAAATGGTGGATAAAGTCTGGTCAGATGACACAGCTACTCAGCTGGAAGCCACAGTCCAGTTCAGGAAACTTCTCTCGGACGGTACTTGACATGTTTAATGTGAGATGCCATTTCTTTTGTGTGTGGCTAAAGATTAACTTGTTATTGTTATATCTGTAGGGAAGAACTCAACCATGATAAAAATCATTAGAGCGGATGTCCTGCCAAGGTTTGCTGAGTTCCTTTCAAGACAAAGACCTCCTCAGCTCCAAGTATGTCTGTCTGTTTGTTCTCTTTTGTTTCTTCCCTTTGTTTTTCTCTGTAAACAATCTTATACTGGGTATACCTTTTGCAGATGGAAGCAGCATGGGTGCTTACCAACATAGCTGCGTCTGATTATACACTGCTAGTTGCTGAATGCGGTGCTGTTCCAAGGCTGGTAGAGCTCTTAGAATCCCCAGATGCTAATATCAGACACCAGGTCAAAGAATGATACTCTATTGTACATTGTTTTTGAAATGGTTTTGTTACTTATATTGTTGGCTCTGTTGTTAAGCAGGCTACATGGGCTCTTGGAAATATAGCCGCAGACATGCCTAGCTGCAGAGAGATTGTTCTTGATCATGGTGCTGTTACGCCTTTACTAGCTCAATTTAAAGAAGGCATGAAAGTTTCAGTTCTGAGGACTGCTACATGGGCACTGTCAAACCTTTGTTTTGGGAAATTACCGGCTGAAGTACAAGTGGGTCTCTGTATGATTATATTCCCTAGTTAACATGTGTTTTTTTTTGGCTGAATCTATTTTGGTTGATCATTGCAGGTGAAACCAATACTGGAAATAGTCAGCCTTCTTATCCATTCCGCTGATGAGAAGATCTTGGCAGATGCATGCTGGGCTCTTTATTATATATGCGATGGTGTGGAAGGTGGCATCCAATATGCATTAGATGCAGGTGTATGCCCTCAACTTGTAAAACTTCTGATGTAAGTTGGTGGAATCAGTTTTGTATGCATTTCCACATATGAGGAAAAACCACTCATGACATATCATATGAAACACTCTTTTGTCCTGGTTTTAGGCATGCGTCAGCTAATATTCTTCTCCCTGTCATTACGTCACTCGCAAGAATTTCTGCCGGAGATGATACTCAAGTGCAGGTTGGTTAAATTTGTATAGACCTATACTATTTGTTTCATTGTTTGTTATTATCCTTTACTTAACCAATATGGATTGTCAGTTAACTGCAACGAGATCAGAGGAACCGACTATGTAGTTGCTTGAATTGGCAGGTGGGCTTGGGGGGTGGTTGCTCTATTGCCCGAAGTTCATCTTACATTAGCTGCAATGACTGTACCTAATATTGCATATTTACATTATTGGAGTCTGACTAGATCATTTATTTCCTCAATAAACCTCACCAGCTGTTCATCCTCTAACACCACTGTTTGGTACCAGCCTCACTGATTTCATACTTCGCAAGTTCGTATTGCCATATTCCGATCAATTCACGCACACTTCATGCAGTATGAAGTTGTGAAACCTTAGGGAAGCTCTGCATGCCTCTGGCATATAGTTTGCATGTGTGTCGCTGTCAGAAATTTATTTATATTGTCTATTATTTGCTACAATGCCTAGCCAGTGTTTATTTTGGTGTGTTGAACCTGTGCAATAATGTTTTTCAGGTCATAGTAGAACAGGGCATTCTTCCTTGCTTAGCCCAGTTATTAGCGCGAAATTATCCAAAGATCATCAAGAAACAAGCTTGTCTAATTGTTTCTAATATTACGGCCGGCAGCAAGGATCAGATTCAGGTAACCCCAAGTTATATGCTGATTTTGGTGTTTATCGAATAAAACTAGGCTCCTCCTGCGTTCAGTTGAAGGGAACTAAATGTACATTAGTTTCATTAGTATTTTGCCCTATGTCAACTGATTCTTGCACATTAATGTTATTACTATTACTATTCGTTGACTCATAATTCTTTTGACAGGCAGTCATTGATGCCGATGTTATGAACCATGTCATTGTCCTACTAAAGACCTCAGAAGCTGATGTAAAGAAGGAAGCTGCTTGGGCTATTTCAAATGCTGCCTCTGGTGGTTCAAGCGATCAAATCCAGTAAGTCCTAGCCTGTGTTTATCTGGCGTGCTAGTACTCTTCACACACAATTTGAATGTTCTGTATGTCATTATTCTATGTGTGTGCATGATGTTGAGCCAAATGTGCTTTGCAATGACCTTTTCACTCTCTGGCTGCAGATATTTGGTGAGCCGGGGATGTTTGGAGCCCCTCTGTAATGTCCTCAAGTACCAAGACGTTGATCTTGTGTATACATGTCTGGAAGGTCTCCAAAATATACTCGAGGAGGGTGAGATCGGGAAGCAGGGCAATGAATCCGCGATGAACCCATATGCGCAGTTTATTTTGGAGAACGGGGGCTTGGACAATTTGGAGGACCTGCAGGATTTCGACAATGACGCGGTTTACAAGTTAGCCATGAAGCTGCTCGAGAGGTATTGGGACGAGGAAGTAAGCGATGACGCGAATTTGCCGGCTTCGAAAGATGGCTCTGCAGAGAAGGTGGAGACTGTGCCGGAAGATGCCGCACAGCCACCGGTAACAGTGCCCAGCGCAGATGGGACCGAGTGATCCTAGACGACTCTGCATTGCTCTAGTAGCTAAATCCTTCTTCCTCGCATGATTAAATATCAAATTATTCATGTGATCGTGGCCAGCATAGAGAGATATTTATCGGTGTGATTTTTTTTCTCGTGAAATGTCTGTACTATGCAGTAGAACTGAAAATCTGTGAATGCATGGAATACGTGGTGAGCAACCCAAACTTGATGGGAAAAAATACATCTGGGAATGGGTGAGCAGGAAATGTAAAGTATGTTTTGACATGTGCCTTCAGCCTTCTGTCAGTGGGAGTGACTGAGGAACTGATCCTGGGCTCGGTGAAAGCCTTGTAACTGAACCTGTGTTTGAATGACCCTGCAATTTGATACTATCTCTTGAACTACAAAAACGTCTTCCGTTTAAGAACAGAGGGTGTATCCGTGTATGATGTCCACGGTACATGTGATTGCTACAAGAAGTTAAAGTGTTGTTTCCCTAGTACTCCCTCTGTCCCAAAATTTTTGTCTTAAATTTGTCTAAATACGGATGTATCTAGTTACATTTTAGTGTTAGATACATCCGTATCTAAACCAATGTAAGACAAGAATTTTGGGACGGAGGGAGTACTCCCTCCTTCCGAAAAAGCTTGTCCCGAACTTGCCTTTCAAATGGATGTATCTAGCACTAACTTGGTGCTAGATACATTCATTTGAGGGACAAATTTTTCTGGATGGAGGGAGTAACAGATTAATATGTGTCTCTGAAATATCCAGCACGCCCTTGACGAGCATGCCGAGGATGATATCACCTGGAAGCACTCCGGCGACGGGATTTACTCGGCATCCTCTGCCTACAAGGCTCAATTCCTTGGGTTGACTCTCTCCTCTATGGATTTCATGGGGTGGAAAGCTTGGGCTTCACCCAAAGTTAAATTCTTCTCGTGGCTGGCTCTACAAGACCGGATTTGGATTGCAGACAGGTTGGCCAGGCGTGGATGGCCCAACTGCGGCCTTTGCCAACTTTGCAAAAGGGAGCAAGAGTCTGGCGTCCATCTTTTCTTCAAGTGCCGTTACACTCTTAGGCTTTGGAGGATGCTCATTGACAACTTGGGACTTGTGCACATGGACACCACCACTTGGCATCTTGATGGATCGGTGAAGGAGTGGTGGGAGAAGCGAACCAACTTGCAGAATCCTAATAGACGAGCAATGGCCTCTCTCACTATGCTCGTCTCCTGGTCCGTTTGGAACGAGAGGAATGCCAGAGTCTTCCGCCACAAGTGTGCTCCACCGACCATCCTTCTTCAAATGGTCCTCGATGAGGCAAAGCTTTGGGTCACTGCGGGTGCTAGAAAGCTAGGGGACATTATATTGCGAGAATAATTGTCATGCCGTGTGTTCGGCTCTTGTAACAACTCTATCTTCTCCTTATTTAATATATGGGCCAAATCTTTTGCCTCCGTTTCAAAAAATAAATAAATTATATATCGAGCACGCGGCTCGGTTTCTCAACAGGTAGGTGTAGTGCAACATGTAATTCCCAGGCAGTATAGTACCTCCGTCTCAAATTACTTGTCTTGGATTAAAGACAAGTAATTTGGGACCGAGGGAGTATGTACTAGGGATGCAGGCGCATGTGTCCACAACCGTATTTTTTTGGAGCAGCACAATTTTTAAAGCAGGGGCGCGCTACCTCATCTCCGGCCGTCACTCCGCAGGCTTTGTGGACGTGTCCGCTTGCGTCCTTATTTCAGGCAGGGCATGTCTTTTAGAAAGCCAAATGCTCAGATGCTGGTACTCCAAAAAGATGTACTCCATCTATTATCATTCGTAAGACCAAAATGTGGAAGTCTATTTTTTTTTTTTAGGATTGGAACTGTTGTTATTTCACGGAGAAACAAAATGCGAGACGAACCGACTTTTTGGAGCATATATATAGACTGCGTGTGCGGTGTATCTACTATAAAAGAAAGAAAGGGGCAGATCCAAACAATCTAACCCATTCATCTAACAAATCTAATGGTCCATAATTCTTCCATGTTTAACACTACAAGCCACGCATTAAGCCACCACTAATCCCGCCGTTCCAAAAGCAAAAAGAAAAACCGCCACCCCACCCACGCACGCACGCCCGCCCGCCCCCCTCCTCCCATCGCGGCGCGACGCACGCCGCTCCTGCTCCTCCCATCGCGCCGCGACGCACGCCGCCTCTGCTCCTCCCACGCCACGCCAGCCACACAGACGCCGCCTCGCTCCTCCTCGCGCCGCTGCCCCACGGCGCGCCGCCCGTCCTCCATGCCCGGGTCGCTCACATCCTCGAGCAGCGCCGACGGCCTTCACTGCTGCCTCGCCGCTGGTCGCCGGAGCCTCCCGCTGGTCGCCGCCTCGCCGCGCCCTTCACGCTGCCTCGCCGCTGGTCGCCGAGACCTCGCCGCGGGTCGCCGGAGCCTCCCGCCTGGTCGCCGCCTCCGCCGCGCCCTTCAACGCCGACCGTCGCCGGAGCCTCCCAGCCAGCGGGAGAGCCGCCCGCCATGGTCGCCGCCTCCTCCCGCCCCTTCAACGCTGCCTCGCGCCACCGAGCCACGGAAGCGGCATGGTCGCCTGGGAGCCTCCCAGACGCCGGAGCCGCCCCGCCGCGGGTTGTCGCCTCCGCCAAGCCGCCACTCCGCCAAGCCGCCACTCTGCCTCCGCCACGCCGCCACGCCGCCACACCAGTCGATTTCTTGAATTTTAGTTCTTTTTTTTTCTGACATTTGTGCAATCTAATATGTTTCAACATTCTAATGTCCTTTTTGTCACATATTTCTACAGGTACAGAATATTGCCACTCATCAGTATCTGCAGCATCTAAGGTGGAAGTAAGATGTTACTTATGGACGAGTTAACGGAATGCCATTCTAATTTCTACGACATGAATATGTACTATGTTTCCTAGAAGTTCACTTGATAGCCTTTTCGTTGTAGGGGCATTTTTATTGCCTAATTTGCTCCATAATTGAGTTGCGAAAATTTGATAGCTTCAGAATGTCATCCAGTGAATTATGGAGCTCTGAGACAGACGGATGCACTGCTGTCAATAAATGTGAGGTAAGATTGGTGATATTTTTGCTTTTGACTTTCTTGAGAGTACCTTCCTGATGTTTTTTTTACTGTGTTACGAGTACAAGGTTCAGAGGAGTTCTGTCAAATGCCACAACATGCTTATCATATCATAGGTTGGTTCCTTCCCACCATTGCACTTGTCCCGGCTTCTTATATAGAAGATGATTTGGAAGCTCGAAATAGAAAATCAATTAATGTAATGCAGATTACACATTAAGCAACTTCTGAAAGCAAAGACCAAGAGAAATGTGGTGAGCTCTGTAGGAGTAAAGTGATGTAACAGTCTCTTTGATTCAAGGAATTTTTTGTATAATTTTCTTTCTTTACGAAGTTTGAGGGCACCTGCTTGGAAAAATAAATTGATGCTCTTTGACGTCTATTTTAAGCGTACCTTCTGTAAGTCGATACACCATTCTATACATTTCACTTGTTGTACTTCAAGATTCATCTGCACTATTGTACATATATTTTATTATTAATTTATTATCTATTCATGAATTATTTTGTAAATTTTACAACAGATGATGGCAGAGTCAGTGATGATTAGTGCATCTCAGATTGTAATAGACCTTGATCATGTAGTGACTTAATTTCTCGGCCTCTTAAGAGTAAGACTAAATTTTTGCGTGATACGAATCATGAAAATATTGCTGCACCAACACACGTGCTCAATTAGTGGATATAATAATCGATAGATAGATTCTTGGTCCTTACCCGTACTAGCTTGGAAAATAAATTTGCTGTAGGTGATGTAACCCCCCTACACAATCTAGCTTGCACTTAGTATTATTAAGAGGGCTTGCATATATGATGTCAAACAAAAAAAGGGCTCACATATATGTCCTCTGTTTAACAAGGAGATGAACTGGAATAAATACTAGGTACATAATATCTATTGTAAATTTTATTTATTACTTAATACGTGCAGCTTGAAAAAGTAAAGCACTAATGGAGCAATAAGTGGAAGTCCAATTCAGAAAGAAGTAGTTTGTTTTATATACTAGATTGGACAATGCTTTTCTGCTCGAAGTCTATTACTGAATCTTAAATCAAGAGGAAGTTATCTAACTGGTCTTCCATCTCATTTTCTTCTTAAGGAACCAGGAAGTTTCGCGAAGTCAATACAGTGGGCGACAGAGCAGCTAAGTCATTTAAGGTAACACACCAGGCCTGGATTAACATGCCAACTTTCTTGTGATTTGCCTACAGTTAGATGAATTTACCATCAGTTTACATAGTGTACATAATATATGGACAAGTCAGGTTGCCACAGAATTTTAATCTAACATAATCATATCGACGGACAACAACGCATGTGTAGTGCACAGCGGCAGCGGCAGCGGCTGCACGGCCACGACGGACAAGCAACAACGCGGAGCAGGGACAGGTGGTGGTAAGAGTAAGTATCACTTGTCATGTTTAACTCATGGCCAACAAAGAGCAAGTATCACTTGAAACTCACTACAGAGCAAGTATCACTTGAAACTCACTACAAGAAGAATACTGTTGTGACGATTATATACATATATGTTCCACTTGGTTGCTCAGTTGGTATTAATTTTTTATCACTTCCTTTTTCTTGCAGTCAAGTTTTGAAACTGGGCTTTGATGAGAAGTTCATTCGTATATGGGAATTCTACCTTGTATACTCTGCCACTGGTTTCAAGTCATGAGTAGTTAGAGATTACCAGGCACGGATGTGTATATGTGTGCTCTTTGTATATGTTTACCTGCATTATTACTAGACAAATGGAAGTCATATACTCCCTCTGGTCTTCAAAAAACATCTTTCTGGACACTGTTTGGTGGTTTCCAATGCAGACTAAAATTTAAGTTGATGTCGCTTTCTACAATTATGTTAATCTCAACCATAAGATTGAGAGATCAGTAGACAACAGATCTTTGAGTGAATAGTAGTAAATTAGAACCTTTGGTGAACTTGTAGAAAGCAAGCTTTCATCGTTTGAGATTGTAAATGACCTGGGACAGACCTGAGTCATTTACAATCTCAATTGATAACTTTGAATCTTTGTGTCTTCTGTATATATATATTTCAGCACATTTTATATCAACTGTTAACTTTGAATCTTTGTGTCTTCCATCAGATCATGCTTACTGTTGGATTCGCACATGAATAACTAAAAGCACCATGCATTACACATTTCCTTCATTTTAGCCATTAAACTTATGTATCTGGTGTTAATTTAGTATGATTTCTTGTACTGAGTGTATCTTCATCTTAGTTAGGAAGGTCTCTGAGTGTCTTTGGTCATCCTAAATTTTATTGGATTCTTTTTCCAGACTTTTTTAGGTTTGCCAAACAATAATTATTATAGCCCTTGATCTGCACATGCCCAATTTCCTTATATTGTACAGTTTCCCATTCTATAATAACAGCCTTTCTGGTTTCTGCCTTGCTAAAATGTTGAAGCACGGCAACATGTTTAATACTGTCAGAACTAAGCATATGGTAGAGAAAGGGTTGCTTGCATGCCATCCATGTCAAAAAGAAAATGTTAAATCCCCTCTTCCATTTTCCTTACCTTGAATCTAACGCTTTGTTGATCTGTTTTTATCGTCTAGATGTTCTGCAACTATATACACAATAGATACTGCTCTGCTGAACTATAGTTCCACTCCTTGAGAAGATGAGATAAACTAAGAATGGGGCAAAGAAATTCGACTCTTCCCTTTCATGCAGGGCCTGCTATGACTCCTATGGATGGCATTACCGCAATTATCGAGCCTTCAAATTTTGAAGATAACAAGTAGCCGAATCCAAGAAGAAAACTAATTCAGTTCTGCCAAGACTACTATATTTTGGGTATCTTTGTTCCAACTTTGCATTGACATCACTTGGAAAATGTTTATGTGTTCCTTTGATTTTCACCAAGAAAATAAACATTCTGAAATCTTTATAGGATATTTGATTCCATTTTTACTAAAGAATAGACTAAATAGACTACGTCCTTACATTCTCCATGGAGAAGTTGTCCACCCAGTTGATTTGCCATTGATTTGTGACATTTTTTGTGCAGTTATGATTTTTGTGGTTTGCTTGGTATCGTCAAAAGATAATTTATGGGTTTGTACTTCTCCTTTTGTTTATAGAGAATGGGTCATCCTAGAGTATGAATTGAAAATTTTATACCCCCATGAATTTGACATGGTTTGATTGAGGCGTGCGTTGCACGTGCACGCTTACTAGTAACCATAAAGGGCCCAAACAGACCAAGGCCCGCTGAACGGGAGGGCTTGAGACTGGACTTGCGGAGTAGCAGCCCATTACTGGAATGCGGAATATCCTTAAGCCCTAGTGAAGCTTCTCTGCCTATAAATACTCCCACAACACTGAGCCATAAACCCCACCACAAGCCAGCTGTGCCAGCCTCTTTACTTCCCCAACTCCCAAGTCCTTCCTACCAAGAGCTAGCTAGCTCGCCATGGCCTTCTCCAAGCCCCCCGCTCTCCTGCTGCTCGTTGCTTTGTCCGCGACCGCCATGCTCGCCGCCGGCCAAGGCTGCGGCGGCCACAGGGTGACGGTGCAGAACCTATGCGGGCAGGACCTGAAGCTGAGCCTCGAGGAAGTCGCGCACAGCGCGGCCCTCTTCCCCGACGGGTGGGTGCTCCCAGACGGGAAGCACGAGTCATTCGACGTGTGTGCGTGGACAGGGGGCGTGCTTGTGTCCGGCGCTGCTGTGGCCAAGGTCCACTTGGGCCACGACGGCGGCGCGTACTACGAAGTGAGCACCCAGCAGTCGGGCCCCGTCCTTGTCTCCGTCACCCCGCACGGCACCCCGCTGCAGGGCCACTGCCCCACCGCCGGGTGCAACGGCGGCGGCCACTGCTTCGAGCACTCCGTCCCCGACGGCGACTGCCACGGCGTCACCGAGATGAAGATCGTCTACTACAAGCCGTAGACCGATCGAATCGCCTTGCTCGCTGCTGCGTACCTGCGAGTGGTTCTGAATAATGTTGCAGCGCGGCCAGCTCGATCGTTAGCCGGTGCTGCAGCTGTTGCCGGCCGGTGAATCTGTTGTGTGTTGGCGGTCACCGTCGTCCAGTAGTGTAGTGTTGGATTTGCTGTTTAACTTTATATTTGCAGAGATGCATTCATGGGCTTAGCTCAGATGCAAGTGTTTGGGTGTCATGGCTTGTGAGTCGGACACAGATGTACTAGCTACTGTTATTTCTACGTTTTTTCTATAAATGGCGAATTTTATTGGCTTAAAATGAAGCATCAAAAGGATACGTAACACATTAAGCACACACTCGGTCTCTGCATAGCTATCATGCACACATCTCACATCAACACATACAATAAGCACGCTCACAATTAGCAAAGTCATATAAGACCAAAGCTACGCGTAGACGATGAAAAAAGAAAAAGGTCCCAAGGCGATCAGATTAGCGACCGGCAAACTGCAACAATGACCATATCTGCGTAAATCATCTCATGATATCACCAAACGCCGAGGTTCTTCAACATCAACGCCTTCAGGAAGGGAGCGACACTCAAATGTCGTAATCTGATTCAACCATCAAGGTTCGAATACAGGTTTTCACCTTGAAAAATCAATCCGAACAAATCCGAGCAATTCCTTCAACAAGGTAATAACGAAAAAAAAACACCGTCATTGCTAGGTATAACCAACTCTGATCGGACCTAAGCTTTCACCCGGAGCTCGACATCGAGTGCTCGAGTACATCTGCATCACATCAAACGACTTTCTTTGATACCAAACCAAACAAACCGGCTAGTTTAGTTAATTGTTATCTGTGTGGTTTCTAGTATATCGCCAGCCGAGTTAGCCTCGGTTTGTTAGTACTTCAAACAGCTCTAGCGGAGTTGCCAAAACTGCAACATCCATAATCGTTATGGAGTACACTTTAAGTAATTTATGGGGGCTTGAGTCTCTATATTTGGTGTCTTCATAATTGCGTGATTCTTTTTCCCCCCGCCTCAAAGCCATCCCACGTGAGGTAGGGTAGGGGCAGTGTCAGGATATCGCTTATCTTTAGCGTTTTGGTCGGTTGGGGATTAGAGATTAATTAGAAATCAGTCAATTAGTCAAATTTATCAGTAGACTATTAATCGGCCCGTTTTTTGTTGCAATGCCTAGGTTTCAAGTACTAATAAGGTAAAAATAAATATAACCATCACTATGACATAAGTTGTGTAATGAAGACCAGAAAAGTAAATCGGCGCCTTATATTTTGGGAAGGAGGGAGTACATGTCAAACAATGATTCAACAACAAACGAAATAGGACGTCACTACAACAACACGTAATAGGTATCATATCATATTACATAAAATGGATCAATGACAACAAAGTAGGACAACACTATAACACATGTCCTCTGGAGCGGGGGACGAAGTGTGTTGTGCGGGAGGCTGTTAAAGAGAGGTCCAATTTTGGAGTTTCCGACCATAGGGCCCTGGCCCGATTAATATTTGTCAGAGCGATAAATCGGTTCAAATGATAAATATCAAAGATAAGGTATAACCTTAGTGATCACCCACTGATAAGCGATAAAGTGGCTGATAAATCGATGAATCGGACGATATTTTGAATATTGGTCGTAGGGGCCACCCGAACTTTCTTTCGCTCCACACGTAAATAGACCTAACTGCCACATGGAGCGAGCTCCAAATGGCAGTCTCGAGACCACATGTATGATGACAAGGAGGCCATATTTGAAGGTTGTTCTATAAATTATGGTGATCCTAACAAGATGGTGACCAACTCAAAAAAGAAAGAAAAGATGGTGACTATAGAATATCCATTTGACCAACATTTCTATAAAAGCGGTTATTGTGACAATCGGGCTAACATAATGACTCTGCTAGAGTTGATCTTACTGAACAAGGAATGCCCGGACCGACTTGCACTCTTTCTATGCCTTGATTGTTAGTTGGTTTTAGTCTGATTTTGTCCATCGTAGAGTAGACTGTGTATACATGTATTGGACATCTATACTTGGGCTTAATTTGTTTTTAATCATCATAGCATTTGATAAACAACTGCAGGGTAGAGTGCAGAAAAAACGCTGCTTGGTAAGGGCATTTACATCCTGACTGAACATATTTGGTCTCTCAAATGTCCATGGACGCGTCCGGTCAGTGTTTGGGTATGTCCATTTTGATTCCCTATTTGTTCATACATGCAGTCATGTCCCTCACTTTTTTCCCTATACGTCCGATCACCTGCATGTGATTGGTTGAGACGAAGAGAGAGAGAAATAAATAAATAATAAAGAAAAGAAAGAAAAAGATGCTCCGTAGTGGATCAATCCTATGTGACAGACACAGAACCATTGACCGGACTCGCTCGGGCACTCCTCATACTCATCTCATATATGAGGGCAATATGAGGAGGGTCGGACATCCCGGACATTTAAGGAGGCTTTGAGGGGTCTGCTTGAGTTGTTTTTTCTTTGTTCTCCCTCCTATCTGATCAGTGGTTTTGCATCTATCCAGTTAGTTTGGGGAATACAGCTATACATGCTCTAATGTTATCAGTCTTCATGTGTTTTGTTTCTCGAAAATGCACGAGAGTGCTTATCATATATTAAAGAGGAGACCGACATGCAAAGCGCCATATCCTGTCACAAGACAACGTGGCAGCTTCTCTAGCGACTCAAAGGCGGCTGAGTTGCTAGCTTCCTGTCCGTGCCACCGCAGGTCTATCCGTCTGTTGTGCCTTAGGCCTTGTAGGTGTGGTGGATCTCGGTACTTGCCGGCGGGAGGGCTCCATATTCGTTTAAAGGTATCTTTTTCAGTCTGTTTAGGGTTTGTGCTCAGGAAGCCGAGGCAACGACGGCTCCCTGAAAATAGAATAATGTTCTCCCCGCCTAGCCCCTGTCCCGATGGTATGTCTAGCTTCATCGAAGGGAGTGTGAAGGTGTGTCTCTGGCGGATCTCATGGGATCGGTCGGTATTTGTCTTCGATGGATGCAGTCTTCGCTTGTCTGCGCGCATGTGTGTCTGTAGTTTAGATCCTTCCGACCTACACTTCTCTTCTTCGTTTGTCTACACTTCTCTGCACGACGACTTCCCGACTGTCTACTACAACAAGGTTTGCCCGGCTCCGGTGAGGGAGGAGTGATGACGGTGGCGGTCTTCGGCTCGCTCCAGTAATTGTAGTCGTCGTTAGGTGGTCTAGAGATTTGGATGTAATTTTTCACTTTTATTGTCCTCTGTACCCCTTGACAATTGATGAATAGATTGAAAGGTTTTTTTAAATATATATTAAAGAGGAGAAATAGGTCCATGCAAAAAAAGGAGGAACAGGTACAAGGACCCAGCCACGTGGGTGAGACAACACTACATGGTAGCTCAGCCCTCTACCGACCACACTCAACAGAACGCCTAATTTGGATGTTTATGTCCATGAGTTTTTGAGAAGTTAAAATTTAGAAGCCTGCAACCTAAGCACGATGTTTCGTTAAGCGTATGCCGACATATTTGGTTTACCACTCCCTATGACACTGCTTCGGCATCCGTAGACATTTTGATTAATCAATAGAGCTTTGCAGGGTTGTCTACAAGAAACTAGGCCCCTGTCGTCCTGCTCCGGTATCCTATGCGTGCCCTTGTCGTCCTGCTCGTCAGCGAGATGCCTGACGCTAGGTCTCACCACACAGATCTCCATGCTCATCCACATATTTACTACAGTACTGAGAGCTACTCCCTCCGTCCGGGTTTATTAGGCCTCTCAGCATCACAAGTATGTCTCTTTTTATAAGGCCTCATTTTAGAAAGGTGCATGCATGCAACCATTTCATTAGTTGCATTGAAAGCCATTGTTGTTGGTGTCATGACTGAAAAATTAATACACTTAATGCATGCTTTTTCATTGGTTGCATGCATGTGAGAGAGTGCATTGGAAATGAAATAGAAGAATTAATGTGAGCAAATTACTATGTGTCTTGGTCTAAGAGAAGTTGTCTTTAGGCCTAATAAACCCGAACGAAAGGAGTACTCGTGATGGAGTACTTGCACCAAAGGACGATGTGTTTAGAGGAGAGGAAGCGGGCTGGTTCAGTACTGTTCGATGTCTTGATGCCGACACGACACACAAGGAACTAATTTTCTCCATTGAAAAAAGGGGAGACTAGTAGGGAAAGGATTCGTGGCATGACCTTGTCCTTCGCGTGTGCTTTTATTCTTGACTTCCGAGAGCAGGGTGTCACCCTGCTGGCTTGGCTCTCTCGGTGGGAGCAAGCCCACCCGGGTTCGAGTCCGGAGGTGACCCGGATGGTTAGAGAATTTCTTTTATAAAAATATACCTCCAAAGGCTAGTCCTGATGGTCTCATTTTTTTTTTATTCTTGACTTCCAATTTTCAAACTTTTATATCTTCTAAACGAAAAGTCCAAATTAAATTTTGTTTTCATATTTGTGTTTCTCGTGATGGGGGCTTTTATAAGAATCATTTTGAATATGCTTAGATGAATTTTGAAAATGATTGTCAAGTTTCAACTCTTGAAGTTTAGTACGAGTGATTGATAAAATCATGATTTTTGTGCCTAGAACCAACCAGGAAAATGCCTCAAAATTTTATTTATGAAACGTGATAAAAGTGAGCGAGAAACCACGAGTTTCAGTTGAAAAATCATAAGTTTCAACTGTTGAAATTTAAAATTTATTGTACCCTCATGCATGATTCAACTACTTTGCGGATCACGAGTCAATCAAACGGCCAGACAAGGCTTGACAAGTGCGTGCCCCTGCCAATTTCTGAGATTAGTATAGGAACAATCTTTTTGAAGACACAAAACATGTTTAAACAACGAACGTGGTATTTTTGTTTAGTTGGATGCTTTCTACTGGCATGTGTATGCGGAGAAGGAAAATGGATGAGCAAAATCTTGAGCATGCATGAACCTTGTAAGGGTACACCGTGGCATGACCTGGCCTGCGTGCGTATAGCTGCGATAGAGTGCCAGTACACCATGCCTGCTATGAGCCACACAATGACACATGCATATCACCAATTTTACCGCCACCCATGTGTCGCCCGGAAAACGGTAACATTTCGCACACACAAACAAACAAGTACCGCTATCTACTCTCACCGGCCACCGTGACACACGTTACACACACTTCGATTCCTCGGAAAGTACGAAACACACAGGATTTTTTTATACGGTACGTTCTCCAACACCATCAATTTCCCACATCCGCATGCAAGATCAAGTAGCCACGTGGGAGCAATTTCAGCAGTAACATCGAGTCCAACTCAGCAAATTTGCTTATATAGCAGTGAGTCAATGAGGAGAGAGATAGTTATAGTAACTTAGCTAGTTACTGTAACATCACATGTCCCAATGCAATATGAGTCTATAACCTAATAAATGAAGCTTTGCATGTTACCATACTTATGTTACACTATGAAGGTAGTAACATAGTCTAGGAATATGTGTATGTTACTTGTGTATGTTACTCACCATTGTGACTAGTCTAAAAGCATCTTCGTCCACATACCTCTAATTCGACCCCTCAAACGTCAATGGACGCGCCCGGTCACCGGACGTGTCTATTTTGAGCCCATATTTATCCTTCGCACAGCCACACTCTTTATTTTTTTCCTCATATATCCGATCACGTGCATGCGATAGGTGGAGATGAACAGAGAACAAAAAAGAATGAATAAGGAAAAAGAAAAGGTGGTCCGTAGAGGGGCCACATCCAACGTGGCGAACTGACCGGGCGCGTCCGCGAGCCCTCATATCCTCCCCATATTTGAGATGGATATGAGAGTTCGCGGACAACCCGAACGTATAGGGATAATATGAGGGGTTCGGTTGGGTGATGTTTTCCCTTCTCTCTTCTGTCCGATCACTAACCGGGCGCGTACGTGGGCGTATAAAAGATCGTTCGAGGCGCCCGGCTGTAGATGCTCGCAGTCTACACGGTTCAGTCACACCGGCGTCGACCTTTAGCTGACAAATATGGTGTGGTAACTGTAAAAAAATTAACGGTTCAAAAAAATATAAACAAATTAAAGTTTGTAACCACATATCAATTCCTAGTTTCTTTTTCCTCTTAAAAGGAGCATTAGGGCATTTCCAACGGTGACACGTAAATTTCCTTCCGTATCCGTCCACGGACGGGGGACCAAACTGCGGACACGAATGCGGGAGCCGGTTATCCAAAATTTATGCAAACCGGCCAATGTTCGCATACATTTTAATCCGCATTTGAACTAAGTGGACAAAATTTATGCAAACCGGCCAATATTCATCAAAGTTTGGATAGAAAATAGCCCAAATAATTCATACATAGCATGTAAATTAACTGTAGTACAACAATGTCTCAAATTCGACTAGAGTAACCGAATTTTTAACAAGTTTTTCATCAATGGATCATGTCGTCCCACACATACTCCCCCTTCAGCTTTATCCAACATTGTGTATACAAATGGACGTCCCTCTGTCCTGTGGTACATCATGGAAGCTCGTGTGGGCTACATAATGTTTAGGCCAACATTGAGTGAACGAATCAACCAACGAGTTGAGCAAGACGAAGCAAAACTTACGGTCTCATCCTCCACTGCGTGCAATGGCCACCTTCCTCCAGCCGACGAACCATATTACAAAACTTGGTGATGCTGGTTTGGATAGCGTATCAGCGATACGATAACGACCTCATATTGCGTTCTTGAATGATGTACATGTCATAAGGCGCAATGTGCTGTCGTGAGTAAATTTATTGACGAACCTGCTGCCAGAAGGTCCCTGAAGCCAAAGAAGAAATCTAAGGCTTCAAAATCTTTTACAGCACCAAAAGCTTCAAGTGTGAAGCCATTGAAATCTGCACCTCCTGAATCCAGTGTGTAGTCTCAAGATCAATCCCTCATATCCAAGAAATCCAAGCAGCCCAAGAAGATTTCTAGGCATGACCTTACACCTGCGAAATGAAGAGAATGTTATTGATCTGTCTAGTGATGAAGATCTTGCTGATGATGCTCTGGATATGCTGATTACGAGCAAGCAAGAGACTAAAATCTTCAAGGACCTGCCTATCTTTGATGCTGATATCCTCAACAACTTCATTGATGAATGGTTTGAGGACACCTCGCCCAACATTGACGACTTGCAGCTGCCAATTGACATCAGCGTCACATTTCAAGGATGCATTGCCAAGGAGCTTGCAATCGCTCAAAAGATTGTTGAGCTGAAAAACAAGATAGATCATGAGAAGGCCCTGTTCAAGAAGCACATGGCCAAGCTCAGTGTAACTGGGGTCCAGAACTTCAAGCCGATGATGATCGACCTCAAGGCTTAGTTTCAAAAGAAGCGTGAGTAAGCCAAAGGCTCTCGTGAGAGGCTGAAATTTTATGCTGAAAAGTGCGTCCAGGCTCATAATGTTGGGGAACGTAGTAATTTCAAAATTTTCCTACGCACACACAGGATCATGGTGATGCATAGCAACGAGAGGGGAGAGTGTTGTCCACGTACCCTCGTAGACCGAAAGCGGAAGCGTTAGCACAACGCGGTTGGTGTAGTCGTACGTCTTCATGATCCTACTGATCAAGTACCGAATGCACGGCACCTCCGAGTTCAGCACACGTTCAGCCCGATGACGTCCCTCGAACTCCGATCCAACCGAGCTTCGAGGGAGAGTTCCGTCAGCACGACGGCGTGGTGACGATGATGATGTTCTACCGACGTAGGGCTTCGCCTAAGCACCGCTATGATATTATCGAGGTGGAATATTGAAGGAAATATGCCCTAGAGGCAATAATAAAGTTATTATTTATTTCCTTATTTCATGATAAATGTTTATTATTCATGCTAGAATTGTATTAACCGGAAACATAATACATGTGTGAATACATAGACAAACATAGTGTCACTAGTATGCCTCTACTTGACTAGCTCGTTAATCAAAGATGGTTAAGTTTCCTAACCATAGACATGAGTTGTCATTTGATTAACATGATCACATCATTAGGAGAATGATATGATTGACTTGACCCATTCCGTTAGCTTAGCACTTGATCGTTTAGTATGTTGCTATTGCTTTCTTCATGACTTATACATGTTCCTGTAACTACGAGATTATGCAACTCCCGTTTACCGGAGGAACACTTTGTGTGCTACCAAACGTCACAACGTAACTGGGTGATTATAAAGGAGCTCTACAGGTGTCTCCGAAGGTACATGTTGGGTTGGCGTATTTCGAGATTAGGTTTTTTCACTCCGATTGTCGGGGAGGTATCTCTGGGCCCTCTCGGTAAAGCACATCACTATAAGCCTTGCAAGCAATGTAGCTAATGAGTTAGTTACGGAATGATGCATTATGTAACGAGTAAAGAGACTTGCGGTAACGAGATTGAACTAGGTATTGGATACCGACGATCGAATCTCGGGCAAGTAACATACCGATGACAAAGGAACAACGTATGTTGTTATGCGGTTTGACCGATAAAGATCTTCGTAGAATATGTGGGAGCCAATATGGGCATCCGGTCCCGCTATTGGTTATTGACCGGAAGCGTGTCTCGATCATGTCTACATAGTTCTCGAACCCGTAGGGTCCGCACGCTTAACGTTTCGCTGATTGTGATATAGTATTATATGAGTTATGCATGTTGGTAACCGAATGTTGTTGAGTCCCGATGAGATCATGGACATGAAGAGGAACTCCGGAATGGTCCGGAGATAAAGTTTGATATATGGAATAATAGTGTTTGATCTCCTAAGGGTTCGAATTCACGGAAGGGGTTTGGATGTTTCTCGAAATGTTTGGGTGCGAGAACACGTTATTTGGGCCAAAGGGAAAGCCCACAAGGTTTTGGGAAAGCGCAAAGGAAGTTTTATGAGTCCGAGGCGACGCCAGGTCCTGGCGTCAGGTCGACGCCAGAACCCCGGCGTCGCCCTGAGTCCGAGAAGGACTCTTGCCTTCCGGGTGAAACCGAATTTGTGGAGGCTTTTACTCCAAGTTTCGACCCCAAGTCTCAACGTATAAATAGAGGGGCAGGGCTAGCACCAAAGACACATCAAGAAACACCAAGCCGTGTGCCAGCAACCCCGTCCCCTCTAGTTTATCCTCCGTCATAGTTTCCGTAGTGCTTAGGCGAAGCCTGCGGAGATTGTTCTTCACCAACACCGCCACCACGCCGTCGTGCTACGGAACTCATCTACTACTTCGCTGTCTTCTTCGGATCGAGAAGGCGAGGACGCCATCGAGCTGAACGTGTGCGTAACTTCGGAGGTGCCGTATGTTCGGTACTTGGATCGGTCGGATCATGAAGACGCGTCGACTACATCAACGCGTTGATAAACGCTCGCTTAGCGATCTTCAAAGGTACGAAGATACACTCCCCTTCTCGTTGCTATACATCACCATGATCTTGCGTGTGCGTAGGAATTTTTTTGAAATTACTACGTTCCCCAACAGTGGCATCCGAGCTTAGGTTTTATGCGTTGATGTTATATGCACGAGTTGAACACAAGTGAGTTGTGGGCGATACAAGTCATACTGCTTACCAGCATGTCATACTTTGGTTCAGCGGTATTTTGAGATGAAGCGGCCCGGACCGACATTACGCGTACGCTTACGCGAGACTGGTTTCACCGTTACGAGCACTCGTGCTTAAAGGTGACTGGCGGGTGTCTGTCTCTCTCACTTTAGTTGAACCGAGTGTGGCTACACCCGGTCCTTGCGAAGATTAAAACAACACTAACGTGACGAACTATCATTGTGGTTTTTGATGCGTAGGTAAGAACGGTTCTTGATAAGCCCGTAGCAGCCACGTAAAATTTGCAACAACAAAGTAGAGGACGTCTAACTTGTTTTTGCTGGGCATGTTGTGATGTGATATGGTCAAGACGTGATGCTATATTCTATTGTATGAGATGATCATGTTTTGTAACCGAAGTTATCGGCAACTGGCATGAGCCATATGGTTGTCGCTTTATTGTATGAAATGCAAACGCCCTGTAATTGCTTTACTTTATCACTAAGCGGTAGCGATAGTCGTAGAAGCAATAAATGGCGTAACGACAATGATGCTACGATGGAGATCAAGGTGTCGCGCCGGTGACGATGGTGATCACGACGGTGCTTCGGAGATGGAGATCACAAGCACAAGATGATGATGGCCATATCATATCACTTATATTGATTGCATGTGATGTTTATCCTTTATGCATCTTATCTTGCTTTGATTGACGGTAGCATTTTAAGATGATCTCTCACTAAAAAATTTATGAAGAAGTGTTCTCCCTGAGTATGCACCGTTGCGAAAGTTCTTCGTGCTGAGACACCACGTGATGATCGGGTGTGATAGGCCTACGTTCAAATACAACGGGTGCAAAACAGTTGCACACGCGGAATACTCAGGTTAAACTTGACGAGCCTAGCATATAACAGATATGGCCTCGGAACACGGAGACCGAAAGGTCGAACATGAATCATATAGTAGATATGATCAACATAGTGATGTTCACCATTGAAACTACTCTATCTCACGTGATGATCGGACATGGTTTAGTTGACTTGGATCACGTGATCACTTAGATGACTAGAGAGATGTCTGTCTAAGTGGGAGTTCTTAAGTAATTTGATTAATTGAACTTAAATTTATCATGAACTTAGTCCTGGTAGTATTTTGCAAATTATGTTGTAGACCAATAGCTTGCGTTGTTGCTTTCATATGTTTACTTTGATATGTTCCTAGAGAAAACTGTGTTGAAAAATGTTAGTAGCAATGATGCGGATTGGATCGGTGATCTGAGGTTTATCCTCATTGCTGCACAGAAGAATTATGTCCTTGATGCACCGCTAGGTGACAAACCTATTGCAGGAGCAGATGCAGACGTTATGAACGTTTGGCTAGCTCAAATGATGACTACTTGATAGTTTAGTGCACCATCCTTAAACGTCTTAGAATCAGGACTTCAAAGACGTTTTGAACGTCATGGACCATATGAGATGTTCCAGGAGTTGAAGTTAATATTTTCAGCAAATACCCGAGTTGAGAGATATGAAGTCTCCAACAAGTTCTATAGCTAAAAGATGGAGGAGAATCGCTCAACTAGTGAGCATGTGCTCAGATTGTCTGGGTACTTCAATCACTTGAATCACGTGGGAGTTAATCTTCCAGATAAGATAGTGATTGTCAGAATTCTCTAGTCACCATTACTAAGTTACTAGAACTTCGTGATGAACTATAGTATGCAAGGGATGATGAAAACGATTCCTGAGCTCTTCGTGATGTTGAAATCGATGAAGGTTGAAATCAAGAAAGAGAATCAAGTGTTGATGATTGACAAAGATCACTAGTTTCAAGAAAAGGGCAAAGGGAAAGAAAGGGAAACTTCAAGTAGAATAGCAAACAAGTTGTCACTCCCGTGAAGAAGATCAAAGCTGGACCAAAGCCTGAAACTGAGTGCTTACACTGCAAAAGAAATTGTCACTGGAAGCGGAAATGCCCTGAATATTTGGTGGATAAGAAGGATGGCAAAGTGAACAAGGGTATATTTGATATACAGGTTATTGATGTATGCCTTACTAGTGTTTATAGTAGCCCCTGAGTATTTGATACTTGTTCAGTTGCTAATATTAGTAACTCGAAATAGGAGTTACAGAATAAACAGAGACTAGTTGAGGGTGAAGTGACGATGAGTGTTGGAAGTAGTTCCAAGATTGATATGATCATCATCGCACACACCCTATACGTTCGGGATTAGTGTTAAAACTAAATAAATGTTATTTAGCGTTTGCGTTGAGCATGAATATGATTTGATCATGTTTATTGCGATACGGTTATTCATTTGAAGTTGAAGAATAATTGTTATTCTGTTTACATGAATAAGACCTTCGATGGTTATACACCCAATGAAAATAGTTTGTTGGATCTCGATCGTAGTGATACACATATTCATAATATTGATGCCAAAAGATGCAAAGTTAATAATGATAGTGTAATTTATTTGTGGCACTGCCGTTTGGGTCGTATCGGTGTAAAGCGCATGAAGAAACTCCATAAAGATGGATTTTCGGAATCAGTTGGTTATGAATCATTTGATGCTTGCGAACCGTGCCTTTTGGGCAAGATGACTAAAACTCCGTTCTCCGGAACAATGGAACAAGCTACTGACTTATTGGAAATAATACATACCGATGTATGCGATCCAATGAGTGTTGATGCTTGTGGCAAGTATCATTATTTTCCGACCTTCACAAGATGATTTGAGCAGATATGGGTATATCTACTTGATGAAACATAAGTCTGAAAATAGTTGAAAGGTTCAAAGAATTTCAAAGTGAAGTGGAAAAATCATTGTAACAAGAAAATAAAGTGTCTGCGATATGATCGCAGAGACGAATATTTGAGTTACGAGTTTGGTCTTCAATTAAAACAATGTGGAGTAGTTTCACAGTTCACGACACCTGGAACACCACAGCGTTATGGTGTGTCCGAACATCGTAACCGCACTTTATTGGATATTGTGCGATCTATGATGTTTCTTATTGGTTTACCACTATCGTTTTGGGGTTATGCATTAGAGACAGCTGCATTCACGTTTAATAGGGCACCATCTAAATCCGTTGAGATGACACCATATGAACTATGGTTTAGCAGTAAACCAAAGTTGTCGTTTCTTAAATTTTGGGGCTGCAATGCTTATGTGAAAAAATTTCTCTTGATAAGCTCAAACCCAAATCGGAGAAGTGCGTCTTCATAGAATACCCAAAGGAAACTGTTGGGTACACCTTCTATCACAGATCCGAAGGCAAGATATTCGTTGCTAAAAATGGATCCTTTCTAGAGAAGGAGTTTCTCTCGAAAGAAGTGAGTGGGAGGAAAGTAGAACTTGATGAGGTAATTTGTATCTTCTCCTGAATTGGAAAATAGTTCATCACTGAAATCAGTTCCAGTGATTCCTACACCAATTAGCGAGGAAGCTAATGATGATGATCATGAAACTTCAGATCAAGTTACTACAGAACCTCGTAGGTCTACCAGAGTAAGTTCCGCACCAGAGTGGTACGGTAATCCTATTCTGGAAGTCATGTTACTTGACCATGGCGAACCTACGAACTATGAGGAAGCGATGATGAGCCCAGATTTCGCGAAATGGTTTGAGGCCATGAAATCAGAGATGGGATCCATGTATGAGAACGAAGTATGGACTTTGATTGACTTGCCAGATGATCGGTGAGTCAGTAAGAATAAATGGATCTTCAAGAGGAAGACATATGCTGATAGTAGTGTTATTATCTACAAAGCTAGACTTGTCAAAAAAAGGTTTTTGACAAAGTTCAAGGTGTTGAATACAATGAGATTTTCTCACTCGTATCGATGCTTAAAAGTCTGTCCGAATCATGTTAGCAATCGCCACATTTTATGAAATTTGGCAAATGGATGTCAAAACTACATTCCTTAATGGATTTATTAAAGAAGAGTTGTATATGATACAACCAGAAGGTTATGTCAATCCTAAAGGTGCTAACAAAATGTGCAAGCTCCAGCGATCCATCTATGGACTGGTGCAAGCATCTCAGAGTTGGAATATACGCTTTGATAAGTTGATCAAAGCATATAGTTTTTATACAGACTTGCGGTGAAGCCTGTATTTACAATAAAGTGAGTGGGAGCACTACCGCCTTTCTGATAAATATATGTGAGAAATATATTGTTGATCAGAAATGATGTAGAATTTTTTTGGAAAGCATAAAGGAGTATTTGAAAGGAGTTCTTTAAAAGAAAGACCTCAGTAAAGCTACTTACATATTGAGCATCAAGATCTATTGAGATAGATCAAGACGCTTGATATGATTTTCAATGAGTACATACCTTGTCAAGATTTTGAAATAGTTCAAAATGGAACAGTCAAAGAAAGAGTTCTTGCCTGTGTTGCAAAGGTGTGAAATTGAGTAAGGCTTAAATCCCGACCACGGCAGAAAATAGAAAAGAGAATGAAAGTCATTCCCTATGCCTCAGTCATAGGTTCTATAAAGTATGCTATGCTATGTACCGCACTATTGTATACCTTGCACTGAATTTGGCAAGGAGTACAATAGTGATCTAGGAGTAGATCCTGGACATTGGTCAAGAATATCCTTAGTAAGGACTAAGGAAATATTTCTCGATTATGGAGGTGATAAAAGAGCCCGTCAGAAAGAGTTACATCGGTGCAAGCTTTTACACCGATCCGATGACTCTAAGTCTCAATCTGGATACATATTGAAAGTGGGAGCAATTAGCTAGAGTAGCTCCGCGCGAGCATTGTAGACATAGAATATTTGCAAAATATATCGACTCACTCAATGTGATGAGACCCATTGACTAAGCTTCTCTCACGAACAAAACATGATCACACCTTAGTACTCTTTGGGTGTTAATCACATAGCGATGTGAACTAGATTATTGACTCTAGTAAACCTTTTGGGTGTTGGTCACATGATGATGTGAACTATGGGTGTTAATCACATGCAGATGTGAATATTGGTGTTAAATCACATGGCGATGTGAACTAGATTATTGACTCTGGTGCAAGTGGGAGATCAAGGAAATATGCCCTAGAGGCAATAATAAAGTTATTATTTATTTCCTTATTTCATGATAAATGTTTATTATTCATGCTAGAATTGTATTAACCGGAAACATAATACATGTGTGAATACATAGACAAACATAGTGTCACTAGTATGCCTCTACTTGACTAGCTCGTTAATCAAAGATGGTTAAGTTTCCTAACCATAGACATGAGTTGTCATTTGATTAACGGAATCACATCATTAGGAGAATGATATGATTGACTTGACCCATTCCGTTAGCTTAGCACTTGATCGTTTAGTATGTTGCTATTGCTTTCTTCACGACTTATACATGTTCCTGTAACTATGAGATTATGCAACTCCCGTTTACCGGAGGAACACTTTGTGTGCTACCAAACGTCACAAGGTAACTGGGTGATTATAAAGGAGCTCTACAGGTGTCTCCGAAGGTACATGTTGGGTTGGCGTATTTCGAGATTACGTTCTGTCACTCCGATTGTCGGGGAGGTATCTCTGGGCCCTCTCGGTAATGCACATCACTATAAGCCTTGCAAGCAATGTAGCTAATGAGTTAGTTACGGAATGATGCATTACGTAACGAGTAAAGAGACTTGCTGGTAACGAGATTGAACTAGGTATTGGATATCGACGATCGAATCTCGGGCAAGTAACATACCGATGACAAAGAGAACAACGTATGTTGTTATGCGGTTTGACCGATAAATATATTCGTAGAATATGTAAGAGACAATATGGGCATCCAGGTCCCGCTATTGGTTATTGACCGGAAACGTTTCTCGGTCATGTCTACATAGTTCTCGAACCCGTAGGGTCCGCTTGCTTAACGCTTTAGCTGACGATATAGTATTATATGAGTTATGCATGTTGGTAACCGAATGTTGTTCGGGGTCCCGGATGAGATCATGGACATGACGAGGAACTCCGGAATGGTCCGGAGATAAAGTTTAATATATGGAATAATAGTGTTTGATCTCCGAAGGGTTCCGAATTCACGGAAGGGGTTCCGGATGTTTCCCAAATTTTTGGTGCGAGAACACGTTATTTGGGCCAAAGGGAAAGCCCACAAGGTTTTGGAAAGCGCAAAGGAAGTTTTATGAGTCCAGGGGCCATACGCCAGGCCCCCTGGCGTTTGGGTCCAGACGCCGGGAACCCTGGCGTTTGGCCCTGGAATCCGAGAAGGACTCTTGCCTTTCGGGTGAAACCGACTTTGTGGAGGCTTTTACTCCAAGTTTCGACCCCAAGGCTCAACATATAAATAGAGGGGCAGGGCTAGCACCAAAGACACATCAAGAAACACCATGACGTGTGCCGGCAACCCTGTCCCCTCTAGTTTATCCTCCGTCATAGTTTCCGCAGTGCTCAGGTGAAGCCCTGCGGAGATTGTTCTTCACCAACACCGTCACCACGCCGTCGTGCTGCCGGAACTCATCTACTACTTCACCCGTCTTGCTGGATCGAGAAGGCGAGGACGTCATCGAGCTGAACGTGTGCAGAACTCGGAGGTGCCGTGCGTTCGGTACTTGGATCGGTCGGATCGTGAAGACGTACGACTACATCAACCACGTTGATAGACGCTTCCGCTTAGCGATCTTCAAGGGTATGAAGATACACTCCCCTTCTCGTTGCTATACATCACCATTATCTTGCGTGTGTATTAATTTTTTTGAAATTACTACGTTCCCCAACAAACATGGTGAAGGAGGGCACCGCACACGGCTAATAGATCTCAAGGATCAATTGTTGTCTCTAGAGGTGCCCCCTGCCCCCGTATATAAAGGATCAAGGGGTAGGGGGCGGCTGGCTAGGAGGAGGCGCGCCAGGGAGGAGTCCTACTCTCACCGGGAGTAGGACTCCCTCCTTTCCTAGTCCAAGTAGGAGAGGGGAAGGAAGGGAGAGAGGAGAGGAAGGAAAGGGGGGCGCCGCCCCCCTCCTTGTCCTATTCGGACTAGAGGGGAAGGGGGGCGCGGCCTGCCCTAGCCGCCCCTCCTCTTCTCCACTTAGGGCCCATGAGGCCCATTTACCCCCCGGGGGGTTCCGGTAACCCCCCGGTACTCCGGTATTTATCGATAACCCCCGGAACCATTCTGGTGTCCGAATATAGTCGTCCAATATATCAATCTTCATGTCTCGACCATTTAGAGACTCCTCGTCATGTCCGTGATCACATCTGGGACTCCAAACTATCTTCGGTACATCAAAACACATAAACTCATAATATAACCGTCATCTAACTTTAAGCGTGCGGACCCTACGGGTTCGAGAACTATGTAGACATGACCGAGACACGTCTCCGGTCAATAACCAATAGTGGACCCTGGATGCTCATATTGGCTCCCACATATTCTACGAAGATCTTTATCTGTCAAACCACATAACAACTGATACGTCTCCAACGTATCTACTTTTCCAAACACTCTTGCCCTTGTTTTGGACTCTAACTTGCATGATTTGAATGAAACTAACCCGAACTGACGTTGTTTTTAGCAAAACTGCCACGATGTTGTTTTATGTGTAGAAAAGAAAAGTTCTCGGAATGTCCTGGAAATCCACGGAGGCACTTTTCAGAATTAATAAGAATTTTTGGCGAAAGAATCATGGCCAGGGGGCCCACGAGCTGTCCACGAGACAGGGGGGCGCCCCCCTCTAGGGAGCGCCCTCCTATCTCGTGGGCCCCCTGGACCTCCTCCGACCTCAACTCCAACTCCATATATACCGTCTCGGGGAGAAAAAAAATCAAGGGAGAAAGTTTCATCGCGTTTCATGACACGGAGCCGCCGCCAAGCCCTAATCTCTCTCGGGAGGGCTGATCTAGAGTCCATTCGGGTCTCCGGACAGGGGGATTCGTTGCCGTTGTCATCATCAACCATCCTCCATCACCAATTTCATGATGCTCACCGCCGTGCGTGAGTAATTCCATCATAGGCTTGCTGGACGGTGATGGGTTGGATGAGATTTACCATGTAATCAAGTTAGTTTTGTTAGGGTTTGAACCCTGGTATCCACTATATATGTTCTGAGATTGATGTTGCTATGACTTTGCTATGCTTAATGCTTGTCACTAGGGCCCGAGTGCCATGATTTCAGATCTGAACCTATTATGTTTTCATGAATATATGTGTGTTCTTGATCCTATCTTGCAAGTCTATAGTCACCTATTATGTGTTATGATCCGACAACCCCGAAGTGACAATAATCGGGATACTTCTCGGTGATGACCGTAGTTTGAGGAGTTCATGTATTCACTATGTGTTAATGCTTTGGTCCGGTCCTTTTTTAAAAGGAGAACTTAATATCCCTTAGTTTCCGTAAGGACCTCGCTGAACACGGGAGGGTAGGACAAAAGATGTCATGCAAGTTCTTTTCCATAAGCACGTATGACTATTTACGGAATACATGCCTACATTACATTGATGAATTGGAGCTAGTTCTATATCACCCTATGTTATAACAATTGCATGAGGAATCGCATCCGGCATAATTATCCATCACTGATCCATTGCCTACGAGCTTTTCACATATTGTTCTTCGCTTATTTACTTTTCCGTCGTTACTGTTATAACTACTACAAAAACCCAAAAACATCTATCTTTACTTTTGCTACCGTTACTATTATTATCATACCACTTTTGCTACTAAACACTTTGCTGCACATACTAAGTTATCCAGGTGTGGTTGAATTGACAACTCAACTGCTAATACTCAAGAATATTCTTTGGCTCCCCTCGTGTCGAATCAATAAATTTGGGTTGAATACTCTACCCTCGAAAGCTGTTGCGTTCCCCTATACTTGTGGGTTATCAAGACTAATTTCTGGCGCCGTTGCCGGGGAGCATAGCTCTATTCTCTGAGTCACTTGGGATTTATATCTGTTGATCACTATGAAGAACTTGAAAGACGATCGAACTACTATTTTCCCCTCAACTACGAGGGGAGGTAAGGAACTGCCATCTAGCCTTGCACTAGATTCTCCTTCCGTTATTAGTAAGCTTGCGACACCTAAACCTACTACTGCTATGAATTCTGATATGTCGCATGTCATTGATGATGCCACTTCTGCTATGCATGATGAAACTACTTCTGTGCGTGATACTACTTTGCCATTAGGCGAATTTATTGATGAACAACTTGCTAGATTTAGGGGGAATGAAATTACTGAAGATCCTATTACTGATAATAGTGATGATGAAGGTCCCCCCAATGATTATGTTTTACCTGTTGTTCCTAAGGGTTATGTTATGAATGAAAAAGCTGCTATGGAAATCCTTGCTTGCAATGATAGAAATGATCTTAAGAAATTATTAGCTAAATGGAAGCAACAGTCTCTTAATGCTAGAATGAAACCCGATCCTGCTTTTGCTACTTCACCTATCTGTGTTACTGATAAGGATTACGAATTCTCTGTTGATCCTGATATTATTACTTTAGTTGAATCTGATCCTTTTTATGGCCTTGAATCTAAAACTGTTGTGGCACATCTTACCAAGTTGAATGATATAGCCACCCTATTTACTCATGATGAGAAGTCTCTCTATTTATATATCCTTAAGATATTTCCGTTCTCATTAAAGGGTGATGCTAAGACTTGGTATAATTCTCTTGCTCCTGGTTGTGTGTGTAGTCCCGTGATATGATTTATTACTTCTCTGCTAAATATTTCCTGCTCATAAGAAACAAGCTGCCTTATGGAAATATATAATTTTGTGCAAATCAAAGAAGAGAGTCTCCCACAAGCTTGGGGAGGCTTCTCCGATTTAATGCTTTGCTGATCATCCTCTTAAGAAAAATGAAATACTTGATATCTTTTATAATGGACTAACCGATGCTTCCAAGGACTACTTGGATAGTTGTGCTGGTTGTGTTTTCGGGAAAGAACAATCGTGAAGCTGAAATACTATTGAATAATATGTTGACTAATGAAAATAATTGGACTCTCCCGAGCCAGCCTCTGAGCCTATCCTAAACCCACTCCGAAGAAGAGAGGTGTTTTATTTCTCGATCTGAAGATATGCAAGAGGCAAAGAAATCAATGAAAGAAAAAGGTATTAAAGCTGAAGATGTTAAGAATTTACCTCCTATTGAAGAAATACATGGTCTGAATATACCGCCTGAAGAACCACATTGTCTTGATAACCCGACACAGGTAGTGAAGGTAAATTCTCTCTATAGATATGATAAATTGGAAATACCCTCTACTAAATTTCATAGCCCATGCTTAGATGAATTTGATGACTTTATGGCTAGACAAGAAAGTTTTAATGCTTATGTTGGTAGAGAGTTAAAGAATAATGCTTTCGAGATAGGACGCGTAGGTGATAATCTGGCTAGAGTTAAAGATGAACTTCACCGCGTTAGCAAATATGCTTCTATGGTTGCTACTCAAGCTGAGCAAGTACCTAAAGCTCAAAATGATTTGCTTGAGGAATTGAATAATAAAAATGACTGTGCGGTTAGAGTGGCTACTAGAACTGGTAGAATGACTCGGGAACCTTTGTATCCTGAAGGCCACCCTAAGAGAATCGAGCAAGATTCTCAGAGAAATAATTTAGAGGCACCTAGTTCTTCTAAGAAGAAGAAAAAGAAAAACGATAGAACCTTGCATGCTTCTAATGAACCTATTGTAGACACACCTGAGAATCCCAATGATATTTCTATTTCTGATGCTGAAACACAATCAGCTGATGAACATGAACCTAGTGATAATGTTAATGATAATGTTCATGTTGATGCTCAACCTAGCAAAAACAATGATGTAGAGATTGAACCTGCTATTGATCTTGATAACCCACCATCAAAGAATCAACGTTATGACAAGAGAGATTTTGTTGCTAGGAAGCACGGTAAAGAAAGAGAACCATGGGTTCAGAAACCCATGCCCTTTCCTCCTAAACCATCCAAGCCAAAGGATGATGAGGATTTTGAGCACTTTGCTGAAATGATTAGACCTATTTTCTTACGTATGCACTTAACTGATATGCTTAAAGTAAATCCTTATGCTAAATATATGAAGGATATCATCACAAATAAAAGAAAGATACCGGAAGCTGAAATTTCCACCATGCTTGCTAATTACACTTTTAAGGGTGGAATACCAAAGAAACTTGGAGATCCGGGTGTACCAACTATACCATGCTCTATTAAAAGAAATTATGTTAGAACTGCTTTATGTGATCTTGGAGCCGGTGTTAGTGTTATGCCTCTCTCTTTATATTGTAGACTTGAATTGAATAAGTTGACACCTACTGAAATATCTTTGCAAATGGCTGATAAATCAACTGCTATACCTGTTGGTATTTGTGAGGATGTGCCTGTTGTGGTTGCAAATGTCACTATCTTAACGGACTTTGTTATTCTTGATATTCCCGAGGACGATAGTATGTCTATTATCCTTGGTAGACCTTTTCTCAATACTGCAGGGGCTGTTATTGATTGCAATAAAGGCAATGTCACTTTTCATGTTAATGGTAATGAGCATACGGTACACTTTCCGAGGAAACAATCCCAAGTTCATAGCATCAATTCTATTGAAAAAGTTCCAACTATCATTTTTGGTGGTTTTGAATTTCCTCTCCCTACTGTCAAGAAAAAGTATGATATTCTTATTGTTGGGGATTTCCATATCCCCGTTGAGGTAACTTAGTGTTATTCGAAATTTCTCCGGTTCCGTGTTATTCGGAATGAGTTTGTTAACGAGACTTGATCAACCTTGTTAGTGGATTCATTTTGATGATCACGAGATGGATGAAACTAGAAGGCACAACCTTCTGTACCCTCTTTTTACTTTCTGTTATTTAGAATAAATAAAGCAAAAATAGTATTATCTGTCTGTTTTCTGAATTATCCGTGCATTAAAAATAGTCCGAAAATAAAAGTGCTCCAAATGCCTGTAAATTTAGTATGATTTTTTCTCGGAATATTTGAGGATTTTAGGCACTTGAAAACACTGCAGAGGGCCAAGCACCGAGCCACGAGAGAGGAGGCGCCCCCAGTAGCGCGCGCCCTGTCTCGTGGGCCCCTGGTGGCTTGATGTCTACTACACAACCTTCATTTTGTAGACGTTGTTGGGCCTGCAAGTGCACAGGTTTGTAGGACAGTAGCAAATTTCCCTCAAGTGGATGACCTAAGGTTTATCAATCCATGGGAGGCGTAGGATGAAGATGGTCTCTCTCAAACAACCCTGCAACCAAATAACAAAAAGTCTCTTGTGTCCCCAACACACCCAATACAATGGCAAATTTTATAGGTGCACTAGTTCGGCGAAGAGATGGTGATACAAGTGCAAAATAGATAGTAGATATAGGTTTTTGTAATCTGAAATAATAAAAACAGCAAGGTAACAAGTGGTAAAAGTGAGCGTAAACGGTATTGCAATGATAGTAAACAAGGCCTAGGGTTCATACTTTCACTAGTGCAAGTTCTCTCAACAATAATAACATAGAAAGATAATATGACAAGCCCTCAACATGCAACAAAGCGTCACTCCAAAGCCACTAATAGCGGAGAACAAACGTAGAGATTATGGTAGGGTACGAAACCACCTCAAAGTTATTCTTTCGGATCAATCTATAAAAGGGTTCGTACTAGAATAACACCTTAAGACACAAATCAACCAAAACCCTAATGTCACCTAGATACTCCATTGTCACCTCAAGGATCCGTGGGCATGATTATACGATATGCATCACACAATCTCAGATTCATCCAACCAACACAAAGTACTTCAAAGAGTGCCCCGAAGTTTCTACCGAAGAGTCAAGAACGAGTGCCAACCCCTATGCATAGGTTCCCAATGTCACGAAACCCGTAAGTTGATCACCAAAACATACATCAAGTGGCACATGATATCCCATTGTCACCACAGATAATCACAGCAAGACATACATCAAGTGTTCTCATAAAAGACTCAATCCGATAAGATAACTTCAAAGGGGAAACTCAATTCATCACAAGAGAGTAGAGGGGGAGAAACATCATAAGATCCAACTACAATAAGAAAGCTTGGGATACATCAAGATCGTGCCATAGAGGAACACGAGAGAGAACACGAGAGAGAGAGATCAAACACATAGCTACTGGTACATACCCTCAGCCCCGAGGGTGAACTACTCCCTCCTCGTCATGGATAGCGCCGGGATGTTGAAGATGGCCACCGGTGATGGGATCCCCCACCGACAGGGTGCCGGAACGGGCTCCCGAGAGGTTTTGGTGGCTCTGAGAGGCTTGCGGCGGCGAACTCCCGATCTATCTTCTGCTCGAAGTTTTAGGTTACATAGGTATATATGGGTGCAAGGGGCGTTGGTGGACCTCACGGGTGCTCACGAGGCAGGGCGCTACAGGGGTGGGCGCGCCCCACCCTCGTGGGCAGCCCTGACTCCCGACGTGCACTCCAAGTCTATCGTGTTGCTTTCCTTCCAAAAATAACTTCTCCAGCTTGATTTCGTTCCGTTTTGACTCCGTCGATATTCCTTTTCCTCGAAACACCGAAATAGGCATAAAACAAAGAATGGACTGGGCCTCCGGTTAATAGGTTAGTCCCAAAATAATATAAAATTGGATAATAAAGCCCAATATTGCCTAAAACAGTAGATAAAGTAGCATGGAGCAATAAAAATTATAGATACGTTGGAGACGTATCAAGCATCCCCAAGCTTAATTCTGCTCGCCGTCCTCGAGTAGGTAAATGATAAAAAGAATTTTTGATGC
Source organism: Aegilops speltoides (assembly GCA_021437245.1). Lineage (NCBI taxonomy): Eukaryota > Viridiplantae > Streptophyta > Magnoliopsida > Poales > Poaceae > Aegilops > Aegilops speltoides. Next base: position 48,183,936 of record CM038142.1, read on the forward strand.
GGAGTGATACTTTGGCATAATTTCAATGTAAATCCTCTTAATTGTGATGTGAATATTCAGAACCGAAAGATTCAAGACAAAAGTTCATATTGACATAAAAATAATAATACTTCAAGCATACTAATCAAAGCAATTATGTCTTCACAAAATAACATGGCAAAAGAAAGTTCATCCCTACAAAATCATATAGTTAGGCTATGCTTCATTTTCATCACACAAAGATGTTCCCAACTTCTATACCCCCGATGACAAGCCAAGCAATTGTTTCATACTCAAATAATCTCAAACTTTTTCAACCTTCACGCAATACATGAGCGCGAGCCATGGATATAGCACTATGGGTGGAATAGAATATGATGATGGGGATTGTGTGGAGAAGACAAAAGGAGAAAGTCTCACATTGATGAGGCTAATCAATGGGCTATGGAGATGCCCATCAATTGATGTCAACATGAGGAGTAGGGATTGCCATGCAACGGATGCACTAGAGCTATAAGTATATGAAAGCTCTACAAAAGAAACTAAGTGGGTGTGCATCCAACTTGCTTGCTCACGAAGACCTAGGGCATTTTGAGGAAGCCCATCATTGGAATATACAAGCCAAGTTCTATAATAAAAAATTCCCACTAGTATATGAAATACAACTTATGAGACTCACTACATGAAGAACAAGGTGCTACTTTGAAGCACAATATATGAGACTCACTACATGAAGAACATGGTGCTACTTTGAAGCAAAAGTGTGGAAAAAGGATAGTAGCATTGGCCCTTTTTTTGGGCCTTCTTTTTTTTTCTTTGGCCTTTTTTGGGACAATGCTCTATTGAATGATGATCATCACACTTCTATTGATTACAACATAAGGATTACAACTCGAAACTTAGAACAAGATATGATTCTATATGAATGCCTCCGGCGGTGTACCGGGATGGTGCAATGAATCAAGAGTGACATGTATGAAAAATAATGCATGGTGGCTTTGCCACAAATACGATGTCAACTACATGATCATGCAATGGCAATATGACAATAGTAATGTATGTCATGAATATGATGATGGAAGTTGCATGGCAATATATCTCGGAATGGCTATGGAAATGCCATGATAGGTAGGTATGGTGGCTGTTTTGAGGAAGATATAAGGAGGTTTATGTGTGATAGAGCGATCGTATCACGGGTTTGGATGCACCGCTAAGTTTGCACCAACTCTCAAGGTGAGAAAGGGCAATGCACGGTACCGAAGAGGCAAGCAAAGGCGGAAGGGTGAGAGTGCGTATAATCCATGGACTCAACATTAGTCAAAAGAACTCATATACTTATTGCAAAAATTCAGAAGTCATCAAAAATCAAGCACTGCGCGCATGCTCCTAGGGGGATAGATTGGTAGGAAAAGACCATCGCTCATCCCCGACCGCCACTCATAAGGATGCACAAGCCAGGTACACTTCATGTTTCCAATTTGTTACACAACTTTAACCAAACGTGCATGCTACGGTGATGAAGTCATGTACCTAGGGTAGGGTCATGGACCTGTCCAAGGTACCCTCCCCAAGGACATCTTTAGAAGAAACTGCCTTCCAGTCGACCTGGAAGGATTCCACTCGACGGACTCGAAGACACTCGACCATGAAGCCTCACTCGACCACCAGGAGATCAAGAGTCACTCTGTATCCAAACGGTCTGTAATTAAGTAGTCTTTATGGCCATGATGGCACTTTATGTAAGGCGTTACCAGTAAGGCCTGGCCTTAATGTACTTTAAACCCTCTGCTACATGGGCTGGTTGGGGCCCTGACTGACTCTATATAAGCCACCCCCCTCCACTGGCAGAAGGGTTCGCACCCCTGTAACTCATACGCATATAATGCAGTCGACCGCCTCCGGGCTCCGAGACGTAGGGCTGTTACTTCCTCCGAGAAGGGCCTGAACTCGTAAATCCCTTGCGTATACAACTACTCCATAGCTAGGATCTTGCCTCTCCATACCTACCCCCTATTCTACTGTCAGTCTTAGTACCACGATAGTTGACGCCCACCGTGGGGCGGGTGTCTTAGCGACTTATTGGAGCAGTTGCAATTGTTCCGATCGCCTTCATCATGGTTTCTGGCAGAGTTCTGGTCGAGGGCCGCGAGATCCGTCTCGGCGCGCTCACGTTCATCGCCGACGACTCCGCTTGGCTCCAGGAGGCCCCACTCGACATCGACGCGCTTCCCGTCCGCGGGGCGACGCACTTTCGCGCATGTGTCCGCGGCGTCCTGCTGCGGCAACCGTCGACTCCACATCGGTCGACTCCTGTGTCGTCCTCCCTCCCTATCTCCCGCTAGCGCAAGCGCTCTGGTTGGTCGAGGCTTCAGCGGTGGGTGAGACACGCAGTGGCTCGCCAATCGGCCACCACCCAAGTCGCGGCGATCAAGCCCGATGAATCTCTCTCGACTGTTTGATCGTCCGACCGGCTCCATAGAGATCGCATCCGAAAACGACAAAGATGATCCAGCGGTAGAGGTCCTGATGGTCAATGGGCCTCGTAGTCCTCCCGGCTTCCCTCGCACCGATGGAGCGGACGGCGGAGGCGATTCCGCTCAGGTCCACAAGGAGTATCAACCCGAACCGCTCACTTCTCTGCAAAGGGAAGATCTTCGCCGCCGGAATATGGATGCTCTACATACTCCCATCATGGGAGAAACCCCTGAGGCTCGTGCCTTGGAGGACGCGCGTTTGGCCAACTTAGCTGAGCGCACTCGACTGGAGAACCTCCAGCGAGCACTCGACGAGCGCGCGCGGCAATGAGTACCAGACTCCAGTCGACGTCAACTCTTTCCGCCGTCGACCCAGGTATATCGAACCCCAATTCAGAATCTAGTAGCTGCAGCCTGTATAGCGGAGTCAATTCAGCCCTCTAAGTCAGAGGCTTGATGCAGATCAGAGATTTGCTCCGAGCAGCAGGAGATCAGATTTCAGCTATATCACAGTCATGCAATAGGATTCACAGTCGATCCGTCGCTGCGAATACAGTCCAGTCGGCTCATAGCCCAAGATCGCCTCCGCGGCGTGAGGGACGTGGGGGACGACGTGATCAGTATGATGACCGATTCGATCGCGATGATCGGCGTCGAGTGCCCACTCCTCCCCCAAGGGGTGGGTTTTACGCCCCACGACAGCAAGATGACAGACGCCAACACAGTGTTGGGCAGAGAGTTCCGGTCGACCCCAGGGAACCAGGCTTTGATGCAAGATCCATTATCGTGCAAGGTTTGGTCGACCGGAACAGAGCTCATCGAGAAGGCCACGACAGAGATGTGCCCACCAGCAGCCGAGTTCATGTTTCAGGACCAGAGTGTTTCAGCAGAGCCATCAGAGCCGCGGTGATCCCTCCAAACTTCAGGTTGGCGACTGGGGTGAGTAAGTTTACTGGTGTGTCCAAGCCTGATACTTGGCTTGAGGACTACCGAGTGGCTGTACAGATTGGCGGTGGCAATGATGAGGTGGCTATGAAACACCTACCACTCATGTTGGAGGGTTCGGCTAGGGCCTGGTTGAATCAGTTGGCTCCTAGCAGCATTTACACTTGGGAAGATCTTGCCCGAGTGTTCGTCAGGACATTTGAGGGAACTTGCAAGCAACCAGCAAGACTGACAGAGCTGCAGTCTGTGTGCAAAAGTCGAATGAGACCACGAGAGATTACATCCAGAGATGGATCACATTGCATCATACGGTGGAGAACGATTCGATCATCAAGCGATCTGTGCCTTCAAGGAAGGCGTTAAAACAGAGTTAAGTTTGAAGTTTGGTCGGACCGAGATATGACCCCGAGTCGAATGATGGAGATTGCCACCAACACGCCAATGGTGAAGAAGAGGATCGACTCGGAGTGGCAAGTACCAGCCGAGTCGATCGGAAAAACTCCAATCGAAGCGAAGCGAAAAGCCGAGCCAGCTGCTCTGGAGAAGCCCTGGCCGTGACTAAGGGCAAGTTCAAAGGGAAGCCCAAAGGATCCTGGAACCCCAAGAAGGTGAAGAACAAGGAAGGAAACGACATGATGGATTTGCCATGCCACATCCACACGAAGAAAGACGAAGACGGTAACTTCATTTACCCAAAACATACCACTCGCCAGTGCCGACTCTTAATCCAGCAGTTTCAAGGGAAACAACCCAAGGATAAGGAGAAGGAATCAGACAAGGCTGAGGAAAAAGAGGACAGTGATGAAGGGTACCCCCATGTCAATTCCACCCTGATGATTTTTGCTGATGTGGAGAGCAAAAGTCGATTGAAAGTTATCAACCGTGAGGTGAATATGGTCGCTCCGGCGACACCCAGCTATCTGAAATGGTCTCAGACTGCCATTACATTCGACCAGTCTGATCATTCAACACACATAGCCACCCCTGGGAGGCAAGCTTTGGTGGTCGATCCAGTCGTCGAAGGCACTCGACTGACTAATGTTCTGATGGATGGTGGCAATGGACTGAATACATTGTATGCGGAGACGCTGAAGGAATGGGCATTCGATGTCGGACCAGTTCAAAGAACATGAGTTTCCATGGAGTCATTCCCGAAAGAAGGCTGAGTCACTCGGGCAAATAGCTCTTGATGTGGTTTTCGGCGATTCGAAGCATTTCCGCATAGAAAAGCTAACATTTGAAGTCGTGGATTTCCAGAGTGCTTATCACACTATTTTGGGTAGGCCAGCTTATGCACGGTTCATGGCTCGACCATGTTACGTATACCTCAAATTGAAGATGCCTGGTCCCAAGGGTGTGATCAACATCACCGCAATCGGAAAAAGCGAAAGAGTGCTTTCGAAGGGCTCAAAGATTGCCGATGCTCGAGATAACGATGGTGGAGCTGCAAGAATGTCGAAAAATGCAGACCTGAGTGATTTATTGCGGGCGAAGAAGCCCGCCACTGAGTCAGCGTTTCAGTCGTCTGGTGAGATGAAGCCCGTCCACATTCACCCGACCGACCCCAGTGCTGCTCCGACTCATATCTCCACGTCACTCGACTCTAAATAGGAAGAAGCGCTCATCCAGTTCCTCCGTGAGAACTGGGACATCTTCGCATGGAAGCCTGCTGACATGCCGGGTGTTCCCAGGGGGCTGGCTGAGCATCGTTTACAAGTCGACCCAAAGGCAAAACCTGTCCAAGAACATCTTCGACGGTCCACCGTCCAGAAGAGAAAGGCCATTGGTGAGGAGGTGGCTCGGCTCCTGGCAGCAGAGTTTATCCGAGAGATTTACCACTCCGAGTGGCTCGCCAATGTTGTCATGGTCCCCAAGAAGGACAAGTCACTTTGCATGTGCATTGATTTCAAACATATCAATCGGGCCTGCTCGAAAGATCATTTTCCTCTCCCTCGCATCGACCAAATTGTCGACTCGACTGCGGGATGTGAGAGATTGTCTTTTTTAGATGCCTATTCAGGGTACCATCAGATCCGTCTGTATGGACCTGACGAGATCAAAACAGCTTTCATCACTCCATTCGGGTGCTTTTGCTATGTCACCATGCCATTCGGCCTCAAGAATGCTGGAGCCACGTTCATGAGGATGATTCAGAAGTGCTTACTCACTCAAATCAGCCGGAACGTGGAAGCGTACATGGATGATATTGTGGTCAAATCACGGAAGGGTCCCGACCTGTTGACTGACCTCGCTGAAACATTTGCCAATCTCAGGAGGTATGATATCAAGCTCAATCCATCAAAATGCACATTCGGAGTTCCTGGTGGAAAGTTACTCGGTTTTCTCATTTCCGAACGAGGAATCGACGCTAACCCAGAAAAATTTGGCACTATACTCCGAATGAAATGCCCTGTGCGTGTGCACGATGTCCAGAAGCTTACTGGATGCATGGCCGCGTTAAGTCGATTCATCTCTCGCCTCGGTGAAAAGGCATTGCCTCTTTACCGATTAATGAAGAAGTCAGACAAGTTCGAGTGGACTACAGAAGCCGATGCAGCATTTGCCGAGCTAAAAGCTCGGCTCTCCACCCAGCCGGTGCTTGCTGCTCCAATCAGCAAAGAGCCACTGTTGCTTTACATTGCAGCCACAGGACAAGTTGTCAGTACAGTACTTACGGCCGAGCAGGAAGAAGGGAAAGCCTCGCGCCCAGTATATTATCTTTCCGAAGTGTTGACCCCATCGAAGCAATGATACCCTCATTATCAGAAGCTCGTGTATGGGATCTACATGACCATGAAGAAGGTTGCTCATTATTTCTCTGATCATTCCATTACAGTCGTCAGCGACGCCCCATTGTCAGAGATTCTGCACAACAGAGATGCAACCGGTCGAGTGGCGAAATGGGCGATTGAACTCCTTCCCCTTGATATCAAGTTTGAGGCAAAGAAAGCCATTAAGTCCCAAGCGATAGCAGATTTCCTTGCCGAGTGGATTGAACAACAACAGCCGACTCAAGTTCACTCGGAGCACTGGACCATGTTCTTTGATGGCTCTAAGATGTTAAATGGTTCCGGTGCTGGGGTAGTATTGGCTTCCCCCCAAGGAGATAAGCTTAGATATGTGCTCCAGATCCACTTTGATTCCTCCAATAATGAAGCAGAATACGAGGCACTTTTGTATGGGTTGCGCATGGCCATTTCACTCGGTATCCGTCGCCTTATGGTTTATGGCGACTCAGATTTGGTGGTCAATCAGGTGATGAAGGAGTGGGACGTTAGAAGCCCAGCCATGACTGGATACTAAAATGCAGTGAGAAAGATTGAAAGGAAATTTGAAGGGTTAGAGCTCCATCATATACCCTGACTGAAGAATCAAGCGGCTGATGATTTGGCGAAGATAGGTTCCAAGAGAGAAGCCATTCCCAGTGATGTGTTCTTGGAGCATATCCATACTCCATCAGTTAAAGAAGATCCTTTTACCGAAGAAGCACTGCAGCCTAAAAGTGTCACAGATCCGACTGAAGTTGAAGTTCTAGCAGTGGGCAACCTGATCATGGAAGCGTTAGTGATCACTCCCAATTGGACAGTGCTGTACATCGCGTATATCTTAAGGAAAGAGTTCCCAGAGGATGAAGAAGAGGCTCGACAGATCGTCCGCCGATCTAAGGCCTTTACCATGATAAGGGGATAATTGTACAGAGAAAGCACGACTGGAGTTGGTCAGAAATGTATAACGCCAGAAGATGGTCGGATAATCCTTGACGATATCCACTCGGGGACCTGTGGCCATCATGCGTCCTCTCGGACCATTGTGGCTAAAGCATACCGAGCGGGATTTTACAAGCCAAGAGCGAACGAAATGGCAAAGGAGATAGTCGACAAGTGTGAAGGATGTCAGTTTTACTCCAACATGTCACACAAGCCCGCCTCAGCCTTGAAGACCATTCCACTCGTCTGGCCTTTCGCTGTATGGGGATTGGATATGGTTGGACCACTGAGAACAGGCAGAAGCGGCTTCACCCATGTCTTTGTAGCGAATGACAAGTTCACCAAGTGGATTGAGGCTAAACCCATCAAGAATCTTGATGCCGGTACTGCTGTCAGCTTCATCAGGGAGTTGATATTCAGATATGGAGTTCCACATAGCATCATCACTGACAATGGGTCAAACTTCAATTCCGAGGAATTCAGGGCCTTCTGCACATCTCAGGGCACATGAGTCGACTATGCTTCAGTCGCTCACCCTCAGTCGAATGGACAGGCAGAACGAGCAAATGGCTTAATTCTCAAAGGATTGAAACCCCGATTGATGCACGATCTCAAGCATGCAGTTGGTGCATGGGTCGACGAACTTCCGTCAATACTTTTGGGATTAAGGACCACACCTAACCGGTCGACTAGGAGTACTCCATTCTTCTTGGTCTACGGAGCTGAAGCAGTCTTGCCGAGTGACCTGCTTCACAACGCACCCCGAGTCGAACTCTACACCGAAGCTGAAGCAGAGCAAGCCCGACAGGATGCAGTCGACCTTCTAGAAGAAGAAAGGAAGATGGCCTTGATCCGATCGACCATTTATCAGCAGAACTTGCATCGCTTCCATGCCAAAAACGTGAAGAGTCGAGCCTTCCAGGAAGGAGATTTGGTTCTCCGAGTGGATCAACAGAAGCCACACAAGCTTGCTCCTACTTGGGAAGGTCCCTTCATCGTGACCAAGGTTCTCCACAATGGAGCATACCGCCTTTACAATGTCGAGCACCAGATTGATGAGCCCCGAGCTTGGAACGCGGAGCTGCTCCGCCCCTTTTATACTTAAGTATGCACTCGGATGAGATGTAATAAAAAATACTTCTGTAGTTCATTTTTCAAAGACAATAGTGTTATAATTTTCCCAGTGATTGTTGTTACTTTTGTTCACATAAAGGTCCCCCAGTGGGTGGCTTAGCTGCGAATCCGTTTCGCCTAAGTTTGTAAAAAAAATCCTTGCCGAGTGGTGAGCCAGCCTCCCACTCGGGGGTTTAGCTGCAAATCCGTTTCGCCTAAGTTCAACAAAATCCTACCGAGTGGTGAGCCAGCCTCCCACTCGGGGGCTTAGCTGCAGTCCAAGTACTCGCCTAAGTTTAACAAAATCCTACCGAGTGGTGAGCCAGCCTCCCACTCGGGGGCTTAGCTGCAGTCCAAGTACTCGCCTAAGTTTAAACAAAATCCTGCCGAGTGGCGAGCCAGCCTCCCACTCGGGGGCTTAGCTGCAGCATAGCGCTCGCCTAAGTACAAATACAATGTGCGCTCCGCAAGGAGGACGAGATGCAGGTCGACTGCTACCCTCTCCTTCCGAGCTACGCCACAAATACAACGTGTGCTCCGCAAGGAGGACGAGGCGCAGGTCGACTGCTACCCTCTCCTTCCGAGCTACGCCACAAATACAACATGCGCTCCGCAAGGAGGACGAGGTGCAGGTCGATTGCTACCCTCTCCTTCCGAGCTACGCCACAAATAGAACGTGCGCTCCACAAGGAGGACGAGGCGCAGGTCGACTGCTACCCTCTCCTTCCGAGCTACGCCACAAATACAACATGCGACCCGCAAGGAGGACGAGGTGCAGGTCAACTGTTACCTTTTTCTTCAGAGGTATGCCACAAAAATCCTACCGAGTGGAGAGAAGACCTCCCACTCGGGGGCTTAGCTGCAGCCCAGTGCTCGCCTAAGTTTTTGAAAATCCTACCGAGCGGAGAGCAGACCTCCCACTCGGGGGCTTAGCTGCAGCCAAGTGCTCGCCTAAGTTTTTTGAAAATCCTACCGAGTGAAGAGCAAACCTCTCACTCGGAGGCTTAGCTGCAGCCCAGTGCTCGCCTAAGTTTTAGAAAATCCTATCGAGTGTAGAGCAAACCTCCCACTCGGGGGCTTAGCTGCAGCCCAGTGCTCGCCTAAGTTTTTGAAAATCCTACCGAGTGGAGAGCAAGCTTTCCACTCGGGGGCTTAGCTGCGGCCCAGCGCCAGCCTAAGAATGACGAGGTACAAGTCGATTGCATTCTGTGCTTTATCCTTACCTGCAAAAGATCATTTCAAACACCAGCATATAGACCGAGCGAAAGACAATGTTTGTTCAGAGGCAGATGCAAACATATTCAACATCAAATCCAAGTTCAGATAACGTCCTACGGAACCAGAAGTGCTCAGGCACTAAGCCTGTTAAATTTTATCGGTTACAAAAACCACTCGGCATACCGAGGCAAATTTAAGGCATCAAGCATAAAAGTTTTTTACCCTGCAAGTGGAGGGCTGGAAGGCGCAACGAACTCGTCCAGGTCAATTCCATCTGCGATCCGAGTGGCAGCAGCGATGAAGGTCTCCATGAAGGATCGGAAGTTTGGCTTCTTGGTATTGGCCACCTTGAGAGCCGCCAGCTTGTCCTCTCGCGCGTCCTTGCAGTGAACACGGACCAGAGATAGAGCAATGTCGGCACCGCACCTGGCAGAAGACTTCTTCCATTCTTGCACTCGACTTGGAACTTCGTTCAGTCGAGTCATCAGAGACTCATGGTCATTCTGAAGTGTTTCTCCTGGCTAGAGTGATGTGTCGATGCGTGATGTCGCAACCTTCAGCCTTGCAAGATAGTCGACAACAACAGCAACGCGAGACTCGAGTCGGAGCACGTTCATGGCGGCTTCATCCTTCATAGGAGAGTTGATGGGATCTAGGCTCGTCTCCAGTCAACCAGTCTCCTCCTCAAAGTTCTGGCAGAACTCTGTAGACACAACCCCAAAGTTAAGGCAACAGTTTGGTGGTAAGACCATAATTAAAAAGCCTGTTGGATACAAAAGGTTACCTTCAAGCATGAGGAATAGCTTCTTGGTGAGTCCTCCCAGATAAGCCTCCAGATCATTCTTATTTCCCACCAATTCGCTGGCCTTGTCACTCAAGGCAATCTTGTCATTCTTCAGTCGACTGACCTCCTTGTTGGCCGCATCAAGAGTAGCTTTCAGATTGGTATTCTCCTCTTCAAGCTTGCTGATTGAAGCTAGCTTTTCTTCTGTGAGCTTGGTCTTCTCTGAAGCCGCTTTCTGCGCCTCAGCGAGGTCAAGATCCTTCTTCTTCAGAGAATCCCTCAGTTTATCTGTAAAATCACGGTAAGATCAGACTCGGGAATGGACAAGAAACAAAGGCAGTCATCAAGATTCTCACCAAACATACCTTTTGCCTCCTCCTTCGCCTTCGTGAAGTTCTCCTGGACAAGCTTCAGATCAAGTTCGAGCTGGATATGCTTGTTCTCCAACTCAGTATAACAAGCTGCAAGCTCGCAAGATTTCTGCGAAGAACCAATCGACAGACGTCAAAGATAGTTCACTTCTGAGTGACTAAGAAAAAAATAGTAGTATTTCTAAGACTACAGCCGAATCTAAACATTCAACTGTAGTCTCGGGGACTACACCCAGTGGGTGGACTCAGCGTGCCCCCACTAGTTCTATCAGCTAGAGTCGATCAGTTGACCAAAAAAGGCAGAAAGGCTAACCACCAACAGTTAGCCATAGTTTCAAAAAAAGGTGTTCTTCAGACCGCGATGATCACAAAGATCGACCACGGTCTCGGGGACTACACCCAGTGGGTGCACTCAGCGTGCCCCCACCGGTTTTATGATTCCATTCGACCAGATCGAGTAAAGAAAGTAATGAGAAAAAGCTCAAGACATAAAGACTATGGTCGACTGCCAGCAGTCCACCATAGCCTTGAGGACTACACCCGATGGGTGCACTCAGCGTGCCCCCACCAATCCAGAATTTCAATCGACACACCCGGTGGGTGTCACGATGATACTAAGATTTTCGAAAAGAAAAGTTTTCAGGTATCATATCCCTATGTAACAGCGGTGATCGACTAACCTGAACATTGCTCAAGGGCTGAATCAAGGCGTCATAAGCCGCTTGATCTGGCGTCTCGGATCGTCTTCACTTGCTCCATCATGACCCCCGCCTGGCGTATGGCTTCTTTAGCAGCGCTTGCTTGGTCTTCTGGGACGTGGTGGGTGGAGAAAAGTGAAGGCTGATCAGCACTCGACGATGAAGGGCGAGCACTCGTTAGCGGCACCGCAAAGGATACGGTAGGCCGAGTGACATTGTCCCCCTCCGCAACCAACGTCTCAGGTGCTGATACGACCTGAGCTGTCTTGCCAGCAGACGCCCTCCTATTCCTCCTCTGCCTTAGTGGTTCCTCGTCATCATCATCAGGAAGATCAATGATGATATTAGATGGAGCTGCAGAAAAGAGTCAAAGTTAAAAATGAAGATCCTACCGACTGAAAACGAAACTACAAAGGTCATACCAGGGTTGGAAGTGACAGCATCCTCCATTTCTTGATCTTCAAGTCTGGTCGAGGTATCAGAAGTAGCAGCACTGCAGTTTCAGAAATCAGTCGGTCAGCTAACGAATCGACCAAGAATAAATCCATGAGAAACAAGAAGACACAAGTTACGTCATTACCCAGAAATAGTGGGAATCACCATATTCATCTTCGGCAAGGCCTTCGTTGGCTTTGACGGCGCCACTCGAGATTGCTTCAGCACTTTCTCAGTCGGCGCCGGAGAGGTCGTCCGAGGACGCTTGGTCGACTGCACAACAGGCGCGACCCCCTTGCTGCGCTCGACTGCAGGGTCATGGGCAAGTTTGGATCGTCTTTCAGAACGGGGAGGCGCGACTTCCTCCTCCTCTTCCTCATCGGAGCGAGCATCTTCATCACCCTCATCGCCATCCGATTCCCACTCCTCTTGACTTTCACCTCCACTTCCTTCCTCCTCCTCGGTCTGTGCTTGCGCCCCGTTGGGCATCGAATACAACTCAGTAGTGATTTGAAAGACAACAAAACAAGACAAAAGTCAATCGACTGATTTGCAGCAAGACAGAATGAATGAAACATGATTACAGTCGGAGATAAGTGGTCATACCTTGTCTGGTTCATAAGACTGGTCGAGTGGCGGGATCCTCCTAGCTCCACGAGGGTTATCTTTGTTCCCCGTGTTGGCAGTCATCCACCTATCCAGTGTGGCGTCGTCGACCTCCTCTGGGTGGACCCGAGTGGTGTCTTCGGTACCAGAATACAACCACATTGGGTGGCCTCGGTATTGGAGTGGCTGAATGCGCCATCGGAGGAAAACCTCCAAAATGTCCATGCCAGTGACCCCGTCATGAATGAGCTGGACTACACGCTCCATCAACATTTTAACCTCAGCCTTCTCCTCCGGAAGCACCTTCAGAGAGGACGGCTTGTTCACTCGGTCCATGGAGAACGGAGGGAGGCCACTCGACTGCCCTGGCGTCGACTCGTCTTGGCAGTAGAACCAGGTCGACTGCCACCCCCTAACTGACTCGGGAAGGGTCATAGCTCGAAAGGCACTCTTACTCCTCATTTGGACCCCAAGACCCCCACACATCTAGATTACTTGGGTCCTCTCGTCATTCAGACTAGCCTTTTTCACCGTCTGAGAACGACAAGTGAATATGTGCTTGAAGAGGCCCCAGTACGGCTGACAACCCAAGAAGTTTTCGCACAAAGACACGAAAGCGGCGAGATAGGAAATGGAGTTGGGTGTGAAGTGATGAAGTTGTGCCCCAAAGAAATTCAGAAACCCCCGAAAGAAAAGATTCGGCGACAGAGAAAACCCGCGATTGATATGGGTGGCTAAGAGCACACACTCACCCTCCTGAGGCTGAGGCTGCCACTCCGTCCCCGGAAGCCTTGCTGACCCATGGGAGATCAGCCCTTCATTAGCCAGGTCGTCGAGATCCTTCTGGGTGATGGTCGAGCGGATCCAATCCCCCTGGATCCAACCTTGCGGCAGGCTGGACCGCGACGAAGATCCCCCCGACTGGTCGCTCTCCCCTTCGCCTTCGCCGTCGCCTTCTTCGCCCGCTCCAAAGCCGCCATCTTCTCCTTCACCATTGTCGCCGGCGAGGCAGGCACGAAGCGGCATCGCTGGGCAGGTGGCGAGTGCAGCAGATGAATCTAAAGACGGAGGAGGGGAAAATGGGGGCGCACTATTCAAAAACCTCCGCCCGACGCCTTATATGGAGTCGCTTCCGAGTGGCTGACTGGTAGGCCCGGGCAATCCTGTCAAATCCCGCAACAGTCGCGCGAGCGATACGTGGCGAAAAAGGCGGCGCAGAAATTGAGGCGTCTCTGCCTTATCCCATCCGAGTACCGCGGCCTTCTCCGCTTCACGCGCTTCCCGAAATTCGGATCCCACTAAATCCACTAATAGCAGAGCAACTTGTCAGGCGAAAGATTTCCTACGACCCGTCGCTCGAAAATCTCCAAGTTCATAAAGTTCACTCGACAGAGGAAAAGAATGGATCAAGGCGACTGAAAGAAAAGTTGACGCCATCGCTAAAAAGTCATTGATCCAGAGTGAGACACACTCGGAGCACAAAAAACAGGTCGGAAAGGTTATCAACTCCTTCCTCACTCAAACCTCGATCCATTCGGGGGCTAATGATGAAGTCATGTACCTAGGGTAGGGTCATGGACCTGTCCAAGGTACCCTCCCCAAGGACATCTTTAGAAGAAACTGCCTTCCAGTCGACCTGGAAGGATTCCACTCGACGGACTCGAAGACACTCGACCATGAAGCCTCACTCGACCACCAGGAGATCAAGAGACACTCTGTATCCAAACAGTCTGTAATTAAGTAGTCTTTATGGCCATGATGACACTTTATGTAAGGCGTTACCAGTAACACCAGGCCTCAATGTACTTTAAACCCTCCGCTACGTGGGCTGGTTGGGGTCCTGGCAGACTCTATATAAGCCACCCCCCTCCACTGGCAGAAGGGTTCGCATAATCCAGTCGACCGCCACCGGGCTCCAAGACATAGGGCAGTTACTTCCTCCGAGAAGGGCCTGAACTCGTAAATCCCTTGCGTATACAACTACTCCATAGCTAGGATCTTGCCTCTCCATACCTACCCCCTATTCTACTGTCAGTCTTAGTACCACGACATACGGGACTTGCAAACTTCAACACAAGCATTTCTCAAATTCACAATTACCCAACTAGCACGACTTTGATATTTTCACCTCCATATCTCAAAACAATTATCAAGCATCAAACTTTTCTTAGTATTCAACACACTCATAAGAAAGTTTTTACTATTCTTGAATACCTAGCATATTAACATTAAGCAAATTACCATGCTATTAATGACTCTCAAAATAATCTATGTGAATCATGAGAGATCGATAGTTTCTTTAAAACAAATCCACCACCGTGCTCTAAAGGATATGAGTGAAGTACTAGAGCAATAACAAAAACTACTCCAAAAGATATAAGTGAAGATCAATGAGTAGTCGAATAATTGTGCAACTATGCGAAGACTCTCTCTCATTTAAGAATTTCAGATCTTGATATTTTAATCAAACAGCAAGCAAAGCTAAAGAAAACTACATTGCAAGGATAGCACAACTCATGTGAAGAAGCAAAAACTTAGGCTCAATCGATACTAACCGATAGTTGTTGAAGAAGAAAGGTGGGATGCCTACCGGGGCATCCCCAAGCTTAGATGCTTGAGACTTCTTGAAATATTATCTTGGGGTGCCTTGGGCATCCCCAAGCTTGAACTTTTGTGTCTCCTTAATTCATCTCATATCATGGTTTCTCTTTTTATCAAAAGCTTCATTCACAACAAACTCAACAAGAACTCGTGAGATCGGTTAGTATAAACCAATGCAAAACCTTATCATCTTCTACTGTAACAAATCACTAAAATTATTATTAAACATTGAATACTAAATGCCTCTGCATATTTAATACTCCTATCTTCAAATAGAATCATTAAACAAGCAAACATATGCAAACAATGCAACCATAACAGCAATCTGTCAAAACAGTACAGTCTGTAAAGAATGCAAGAGTATCAATACTTCCCTAACTCCAAAAATTATGAACTAAAATTACCACTGTAATAAATTTGTCAGAGATCAATATGCAAAAAGATTCAACGTTATACCACTCTCTGACTTCTCTAGGGAATTTTTGCAACAGCGGTAAACTTTCTGTTTTCAAACAGCAACATGTATACTAGCAAAATAAGCATGGCAAAGGCTATCCTTGACTTCTTTATTGAAACTAAAGATGCAAAACATTATTCTAACTCACAGCAAGCAAAAACTAACAAAAGTAAATGACACTCCAAGCAAAACACATATCATGTGGTGAATAAAAATATAGCTCCAAGTAAAGTTACCGATGGTACGAAGACGAAAGAGGGGATGCCTTCCGGGGCATCCCCAAGCTTAGGCTCTTGGTTATCCTTGAATATTACCTTGGGGTGCCATGGGCATCCCCAAGCTTAGGCTCTTGCCACTCCTTATTCCATAGTCCATCAAATCCTTACCCAAAACTTGCAAACTCCACAACACAAAACTCAAGAGAAAACTCGTAAGCTCCGTTAGTATAAGAAAATAAAACCACCACTTAGGTACTGTAATGAACTCATTCTAAATTCATATTGGTGTAATATATACTGTACTCCAACTTATCTATGGTTCATACCCTCCGATACTACTCATAGATTGATCAAAATAAGCAAACAACACATAGAAAACAGAATCTGTCAAAAACAGAATAGTCTGTAGTAATCTGTATCACACGTATACTTCTGGAACTCCAAAAATCTTAGCAAATTAGTAAGTCCTAAGAAATTCGTGTCCCAATCCAGAGCAAAAAGAATCAGATCAGAAGCACGTTTCTGTGAATTAACAAAACTAAATTACAGGGTGCAAAAGTTTCTGATTTTCAGCAGGATCAACACAACTATCACCGTAAGCCATCCTAAAGGTCTTACTTGGCACTTTATTGAAACAAAAGCTATAAAACATGATTACTACAGTAGCATGATCATGTGGACACACAAAATGAGTAAGGATAAATATTGGGTTGTCTCCCAACAAGCGCTTTTCTTTAATGCCTTTTAGCTAGGCATGATGATGACAATGATGCTCACATAAAAGATAAGAATTGAGATATAACGGGAGCATCATAAAGCATATGACTAGCACTTTTAAGTCTAACCCACTTCCTATGCATAGGGATTTTGTGAGCAAACAACTTATGGGAACAATAATCAACAAACATAGGAAGGTAACACAAGCATAGCCTCAAGAATTTAAGCACATAGAGAGGAAACTTGATATTATTGCAATTCCTACAAGCATATATTCCTTCCTCATAATAATTTTCAGTAGCATCATGAATAAATTCAACAATATAACCAGCACCTAAAGCATTCTTTTCATGATCTACTAGCATAGAAAATTTACTACTCTCCTCAAAAGCAAAATTCTTCTCATGAATAGTAGTGGGAGCAAACTCAACAAAATAACTATCATATGATTGAAAATTAAGATCAAGATGACAAGTTTCATGGCTATCATTATTCTTTAAGGCATACGTGTCATCACAATAATCATCATAGATAGGAGGCATGCTATCATCAAAATAAATTTGCTCATCAAAGCTTGGGGGACAAAAAATATCATCTTCATCAAACATAGCTTCCCCAAGCTTGTGGCTTTGCATATCATTAGCATCATGGATATTCAAGGAATTCATACTAACAACATTGCAATCATGCTCATCATTCACATATTTCATGCCAAGCATTCTATGTAATTCTTCTTCTAACACTTTGGCACAATTTTCCTTTCCATCATACTCACGAAAGATATTAAAAAGGTGAAGCGTATGAGACAAACTCAATTCCATTTTTTGTAATTTTCTTTTATAGACTAACTAGTGCTAAAACAAGAAACAAAAAGATTCGATTGCAAGATCTAAAGATATACCTTCAAGCACTCACCTCCCCGGCAACGACGCCAGAAAAGAGCTTAGTTGTCGGGGTGTGAGTGAGTGCCCTTTACCTAGCCTCCCTGGCAACGGCGCCAGAAAAGAGCTTGATGTCTACTGCACAATCTTCTTCTTGTAGACGTTGTTGGGCCTGCAAGTGCACAGGTTTGTAGGACAGTAGCAAATTTCCCTCAAGTGGATGACCTAAGGTTTATCAATCCGTGGGAGGCGTAGGATGAAGATGGTCTCTCTCAAACAACCCTGCAACCAAATAACAAAAAGTCTCTTGTGTCCCCAACACACCCAATACAATGGAAAATTGTATAGGTGCACTAGTTCGGCGAAGAGATGGTGATACAAGTGCAAAATAGATAGTAGATATAGGTTTTTGTAATCTGAAATAATAAAAACAGCAAGGTAACAAGTGGTAAAAGTGAGCGTAAACAGTATTGCAATGATAGGAATCAAGGCCTAGGGTTCATACTTTCACTAGTGCAAGTTCTCTCAACGATAATAACATAGAAAGATAATATGACAAGCCCTCAACATGCAACAAAGAGTAACTCCAAAGCCACTAATAGCGGAGAACAAACGTAGAGATTATGGTAGGGTACGAAACCACCACAAAGTTATTCTTTCAGATCAATCTATAAAAGAGTTCGTACTAGAATAACAACTTAAGACACAAATCAACCAAAACCCTAATGTCACCTAGATACTCCATTGCCACCTCAAGTATCCGTGGGCATGATTATACGATATGCATCACACAATCTCATATTCATACAACCAACACAAAGTACTTCAAAGAGTGCCCCAAAGTTTCTACCGGAGAGTCAAGAACGTGTGCCAACCCCTATGCATAGGTTCCCAATGTCACGAAACCCGCAAGTTGATCACCAAAACATACATCAAGTGGCACATGATATCCCATTGTCAGCACAGATAATCACAGCAAGACATACATCAAGTGTTCTCATAAAAGACTCAATCTGATAAGATAACTTCAAAGGGGAAACTCAATTCATCAAAAGAGAGTAGAGGGGGAGAAACATCATAAGATCCAAATAGCAAATCTCGGGATACATCAAGATCGTGCCATAGAGGAACACGAGAGAGAACACGAGAGAGATAGAGAGATCAAACACATAGCTACTGGTACATACCCTCAGCCCCGAGGGTGAACTACTCCCTCCTCGTCATGGATAGTGCCAGGATGATGAAGATGGCCACCGGTGATGGGATCCCCCTCCGCCAGGGTGCCGGAACAGGCTCCCGAGAGGTTTTTGGTGGCTATAGAGGCTTGCGGCGGCGGAACTCCCGATCTATCTTCCGCTTCGGAAGTTTTAGGCACGAGGTATATATGGGTGCAAAGGGCGTCGGTGGACCTCCGGGTGCTCACGAGGCAGGGGTTGTTGTTTTATGCCTATTTGGTTTTTTTCAGATGGAGTCAAAAGCGGAAGGAAATCAACTAGAAGTTATTTTTGGAAGGAAAGCAACCTGATAGACTTGGAGTGCGTCGACCTCGGGCTGCCTGCGCCTCAGCAGCCCGACTCTCGACGCACTCCAAGTCTATCAGTTGCTTTCCTTCCAAAAATAACTTCTCCAGTTGATTTTGTTCCGTTTTGACTCCATCTGATATTCCTTTTCCTCGGAAAACCGAAATAGGCATAAAACAACAATTCTGGGCTGGGCCTCCGGTTAATAGGTTAGTCCCAAAAATAATATAAAAGTGGATAATAAAGCCCAATATTGCCTAAAACAGTAGATAAAGTAACATGGAGCAATCAAAAATTATAGATACGTTGGAGACGTATCATGGCTCCCCCTCCACTTATGCCAGCACCCACACACTTTATCTTCTACCCATAAAAATCCCCATCCAGCTCAAGCCCGATTTCTAGCTCGTTTTGCTGCGATTTTCGATCTGTTAGCTCAAAGCTCCATTCGCAAAACTGCTTTGGGAGATTGTTGCTTGGTATGTGACTCCTCCGTTGGTCCAATTAGTTTTTGTTCTAGTGCTTTATTCATTGCAAATTTTTGCTGCATAGGTAACCATGTTCTTGAGCTTGCATGTTAAATTTTTTGAGGTCCGAAGCAATTCCAATGCATGATATAGGCTCTAGGCACTTGTAGGAGTAGTTGCTATCAATCTTGTTTAGTTTTATCCACTTTTATTTTGAAGTTACTAAAATTTCAGAAAATTTCAGAAAAATGTTAAGGAGGTTCTTTAAAGGCTCTTCTAGCCAAATCTCTAAGGAAAAACAAGACAAAGAGAAGGAGAAGCCGGAATTCATGAAGACTTTTATGCTTTAACCGGGACTGCAGGCCTCACCGATTTCATGAACGGCCGAATCGATCAGTATCTCTTACTTACCAATACTTTCGTGCAAAACTTTTATTATTATCCTAAGAAGTCACCGCCTTCAGTATCGTTTCATTTATATGATGAATTCAAAGAAATGCCTTTACGTCATTTTTGCGCGGTATGTAGGATACCTTATGAGGGAGAATTAGAGGAACCCCATCGTGAAGATGTGGATGGCTTCGTTAAAACTATTGCTGTAGAAGAGCCAAAGAAGGGCTCTGAGGCAAAAGTCTCTAGCATACACTTTCCTGTTTTACGCTACTTTGCCATATTTGCTAGTAGATGCTTGATTGGTCGTGGGAATAGTGGAAATTTGAGCGTTCCAGATATTATTATTCTTCAACATGCTTTGCTGGGAGACAATACTTTTAGTATGGGTGCCGTCGTTGCTAAACGGCTAGCCTTGAATCGTACAAAAGGACCCATATTTGGAGGTATCTATGCTGCACGTCTTGCTAAACATTTTCAGATACCCATTAGGCACCTTAAGGAGGAAGAGAAAATTACCTCCTCACATTTTAGATTACAAGAGCAAGGTAGCACACAAGTTTATCGTTGACAACGAAGAAAAGATACTCCTGTATAGACTTAGATTCAATAACAAACACTTTGAGTTCATTATTTTGCCTGCACCTCTGTTATTTGATTTGCTTGTAGAAAATCGTCTTGTCACGCCGGAGGCGGTGAACAACCATCTAGCCCAAGCTTTTACTCCGGAACCTGAACTGGAACCGGAACCTGAGCTGGACCCTTATCGTGCATCATCTATCCAGTGGGATCCGGAGATGACCAGCCAGTGGTATCCTGATTACACCTCCCACTACACCAGGGAGATTAGCGGTGGTCCTTGGTATTAGACCAACTTAGGCCAAAATCCTAAGCTTCGGGGAGTATGTATTTCTCACCGACTTTACATTCATGTTCACACACTAGTCATCGGTGCTCATACTCTTTCATTGTATTATCCATGTTAGTTTAAATTTATTTTTCTAGCTTTCTTCTTGTGTGTTTGTTAAACCTTAAGAAAAACCAAAAATTTAGTTAGTTTGATTTCCCTGCTTGTAGTAGAATTAAAATGAAAACCCAAAAAGATTTTCTAGTTCTTCTTCTTACTTCTTGGGAGCTTTCCCGTGTAAATAGTTTTATTTTCTTTTCTTTCTTTTGGGGGTCGAGAAGACTATATTGAAAATGCTTAGTGGCTCTTATATGCATGGTTGTTTATTTAATTTAGAGCCCATATTACTTGTCTTCTCTCTTGCGTTGAATGCTTGCAGATTCCAGCTTAGTCCAATGCACATGCACTCTTATTATTATACACATCGTTCGGTTGTGCAAGTGAAAGGCAATAATGATGATTTATGATGGACTTATTGGGATGAGAAAAGATGGTATGAACTCGACCTCTTTTGTTTTTGTAAATATGATGATTCATCGTTCCTGAGTCAGCTATTATGAAGTAAACATATTTGCAATGACATTTAGAGATTATAGTTACTTGTGCCATGCTTGATTAGCTATGAGTTATAATGGTTTACCTTGCGTGCCAACATGCTATTAGAATGATTATGATGTGGTATGATGGGATGGTATCTTCCTTTGAATGTATTAAGTGACTCGACTTGGCACATGTTCACGCATGTAGTTGAATCAAATCAACGTAGCCTTCATGATATTTATGTTCATGGTGGATTATATCCTACTCATGCTTGTATCCGGTGTGAATTAATTTTAATGCATGCTTACGACTGTTGTCTCTCTCTCAGTTGGTCGCTTCCCAGTCTTTTGCTAGCCTTCACCTGTACTAAGCGGGAATACTGCTTGTGCATCCAAACTCCTTAAACCCCAAAGTTGTTCCATATGAGTCCACCATACCTTCCTATATGCGGTATTTACCTGCCATTCCAAGTAAATTTGTATGTGCCAAACTCTAAACCTTCAAATGAAATTCTGTTTTGTATGCTCGAGCAGCTCATGTTTCAACTAGGGTTGCCTATATCTTCCATGCTAGGTGGGTTATTCTCAAGAGGAGTGGACTCCGCTCCTCATTCACAAGAAAGGGCCGGTAACCGGGATGCCCAGTACCATGATCCAAAAATATCAAAACAAATCAAAAATAATTAAACAAAACTCCCCCAGGGCTGTTGTATGTTGGAGGCACTCGTTGTTTCGAGCAAGCCATGGATTGATGCTTGTTGGTGGTTGGGGGAGTATAAACCTTTACCATTCTGTTTGGGAACTGCCTATAATGCATGTAGTATGGAAGATACAGCCAACTCATAGTTGTTGCGTTGACAGCGAAAGTATGCCGCTCAAAATGTTATTCAATCTCTATTTTGAAATCGACCTCTGGCACCTCTACAAATCCCTGCTTCCCTCTGCGAAGGGCCTATCTATTTACTTTTTATGTTGAGTCATCACCCTTCTTATTAAAAAGCACCCGCTGGAGAGCACACTATCATTTGCATTCATTATTATTGGTTTATATTGGGTATAACTTGACTGGATCTCTTTTACCATGAATTACAATGTTTAGTCGGTCCTTGATCTTTAAAGGTGCTCTGCATTTATGTTTTGCGGTCTCAGAAAGGGCTAGCGAGATACCATTTTGTTATATCATGTTATGATTATTTTGAGAAAGTGTTGTCATCCGAGATTTATTATTATGACTCGCTAGCTGATTATGCTATTGATATGAGTAATTGTGAGACCGATGTGTTATTGTGAGTATGATTAGTTTATAATATTTGCTGAAACTTGAATGCTGGCTTTTCATGTTACAACAATAAGAGCAAACAGAGTTTGTAAAAGTTTTTCTTTATCACTTTCAGTTTATCAACTGAATTGCTTGAGGACAAGCAAAGGTTTAAGCTTGGGGGAGTTGATACGTCTCCAACATATCTACTTTTCCAAACACTATTGCCCTTGTTTTGGACTCTAACTTGCATGATTTGAATGAAACTAACCCGGACTGACGTTGTTTTCAGCAGAACTAACATGATATTGTTTTATGTGTAGAAAAGAAAAGTTCTCGGAATGTCCTGGAAATCCACGGAGGCACTTTTCAGAATTAATAAGAATTTTTGGCGAAAGAATCAAGTCCAGGGGGCCCACGGGCTGTCCACGAGACAGGGGGCGCGCCCCCCTAGGGCGCGCCCTCCTATCTTGTGGGCCCCCTGGACCTCCTCCGACCTCAACTCCAACTCCATATATACCATCTCGGGGAGAAAAAAAATCAAGGGAGAAAGTTTCATCGCGTTTCACGACACGGAGCCGCCGCCAAGCCCTAATCTCTCTCGGGAGGGCTGATCTGGAGTCCGTTCGGGGCTCCGGAGAGGGGGATTTGTCGCCGTCGTCATCATCAACCATCCTCCATCACCAATTTCATGATGCTCACCGCCGTGCGTGAGTAATTCCATCGTAGGCTTGCTGGACGGTGATGGGTTGGATGAGATTTACCATGTAATCAAGTTAGTTTTGTTAGGGTTTGAACCCTAGTATCCACTATGTTCTGAGATTGATGTTGCTATGACTTTGCTGTGCTTAATGCTTGTCACTAGGGAACGAGTGCCATGATTTCAGATCTGAACCTATTATGTTTTCATGAATATATGTGTGTTCTTGATCCTTTCTTGCAAGTCTATAGTCATCTATTATGTGTTATGATCCGACAACCCCGAAGTGACAATAATCGGGATACTTCTCGGTGATGACCGTAGTTTGAGGAGTTCATGTATTCACTATGTGTTAATGCTTTTACCCGGTTCTCTATTAAAAGGAGGCCTTAATATCCCTTAGTTTCCGTAAGGACCCCACTGAACACGGGAGGGTAGGACAAAAGATGTCATGCAAGTTCTTTTCCATAAGCACGTATGAATACATGCCTACATTACATTGATGAATTGGAGCTAGTTCTATATCACCCTATGTTATAACTATTGCATGAGGAATCGCATCTGGCATAATTATCCATCACTAATCCATTGCCTACGAGCTTTTCACATATTGTTCTTCGCTTATTTACTTTTTTGTTGTTATTGTTACAACTACTACAAAAACCCAAAAACATCTATCTTTACTTTGGCTACCGTTACTATTATTATCACACCACTTTTGCTACTAAACACTTTGCTGCAGATACTAAGTTATCCAGGTGTGGTTGAATTGACAACTCAACTGCTAATACTCAAGAATATTCTTTGGCTCCCCTTGTGTCGAATCAATAAATTTGGGTTGAATACTCTACCCTTGAAAGCTGTTGCGATCCCCTATACTTGTGGGTTATCAACAACATACGTTGTTCCCTTTGTCATCATTATGTTACTTGTCCGAGATTCGATCATCGGTATCTTAATAACTAGTTCAATCTCGTTACCGGCAAGTCTCTTTACTCGTTACGTAATGCATCATCCCCTAACTAAATCTTTAGCTACATTGCTTGCAAGGCTTATAGTGATGTGCATTACCGAGAGGATCCAGAGATACCTCTCCGACAATCAGAGTGACAAATCCTAATCTCGAAATACGCCAACTCAACATGTACCTTAGGAGACACCTGTAGAGCTCCTTTATAATCACCCAGTTATGTTGTGACGTTTGGTAGCACACAAAGTGTTCCT
Source organism: Aegilops speltoides (assembly GCA_021437245.1). Classification (NCBI taxonomy): domain Eukaryota; kingdom Viridiplantae; phylum Streptophyta; class Magnoliopsida; order Poales; family Poaceae; genus Aegilops; species Aegilops speltoides. Next base: position 48,208,145 of record CM038142.1, read on the forward strand.
ACGGTAAACGGGAGTTGCATAATCTCATAGTTACAGGAACATGTATAAGTCATGAAGAAAGCAATAGCAACATTACTAAACGATCAAGTGCTAAGCTAACGGAATGGGTCAAGTCAATCATATCATTCTCCTAATGATGTGATCCCATTAATGAAATGACAACTCATGTCTATGGTTAGGAAACACAACCATCTTTGATCAATGAGCTAGTCAGGTAGAGGCATACTAGTGACACTATGTTTGTCTATGTATTCACACATGTATTATATTTCCGGTTAATACAATTCTAGCATGAATAATAAACATTTATCATGATATGAGGAAATAAATAATAACTTTATTATTGCATCTAGGGCATATTTCCTTCAGTCTCCCACTTGCACTAGAGTCAATAATCTAGATTACACAGTAATGACTCTAACACCCATGGAGCCTTGGTGCTGATCATGTTTTGCTCGTGGAAGAGGCTTAGCCAACGGGTCTGCAATATTCAAATCCGTGTGTATCTTGCAAATCTCTATGTCTCCCACCTGGACATGGTCCCAGATGGAATCGAAGCGTCTCTTGATGTGCTTGGTTCTTTTGTGAAATCTGGATTCCTTTGCCAAGGCAATTTCACTAGTATTGTCACAAAAGATTTCATTGGACCCGATGCACTAGGTATGACACCTAGATCGGATATGAACTCCTTCATCCAGACTCCTTCATTTGCTACTTCCAAAGCAGCTATGTACTCCACTTCACATGTAGATCCCGCCACGATGCTTTGTTTAGAACTGCACCAACTGACAGCTCCACCGTTCAATATAAACACGTATCCGGTTTGCGATTTAGAATCGTCCGGATCAGTGTCAAAGCTTGCATCGACGTAACCATTTACGACTAGCTCTTTGTCACCTCCATAAACGAGAAACATATCCTTAGTCCTTTTTAGGTATTTCAGGATGTTGTTGACCGCTGTCCAGTGCTCCACTCCTGGATTACTTTGGTACCTTCCTGCTAAAGTTATTGCTAAGCATACATCAGGTCTGGTACACAACATTGCAAACATGATAGAGCCTATGGCTGAAGCATAGGGAACATCTTTCATTTTCTCTCTATCTTCTGCTGTGGTCGGGCATTGAGTCTGACTCAACTTCACACCTTGTAATACAGGCAAGAACCCTTTCTTTGCTTGATCCATTTTGAACTTTTTCAAAACTTTGTCAAGGTATGTGCTTTGTTAAAGTCCAATTAGGCGTCTTGATCTATCTCTACAGATCTTGATGCCTAATATATAAGCAGCTTCACCGAGGTCTTTCATTGAAAAACTTTTATTCAAGTATCCTTTTATGCTGTCCAGAAATTCTCTATCATTTCCAATCAATAATATGCCGTCTACATAAAATATCATAAATGCTATAGATCTCCCACTCACTTTGTTGTAAATACAGGCTTCTCCAAAAGTCTGTATAAAACCATATGCTTTGATTACACTATCAAAGCGTTTATTCCAACTCCGAGAGGCTTGGACCAGTCCATAAATGGATCGCTGGAGCTTGCACACTTTGTTAGCACTTTTTGGATCGACAAAACCTTCTGGTTGCATCATATATAACTCTTCTTCTCGAAATCCATTCAGGAATACAGTTTTGACATCCATTTGCCATATTTTATAATCATAAAAATGCGGCAATCGCTAACATGATTCGGACAGACTTAAGCATCGCTACGGGTGAGAAAGTCTCATCGTAGTCAACCCTTTGAACTGGTCGAAAACCTTTTGCAATAAGTCGAGCTTTGTAGACAGTAACATTACCATCAGCGTCAGTCTTCTTCTTGAATATCCATCTATTCTCGATGGCTTGCCGATCATCGGGCAAGTCAACCAAAGTCCATACTTTGTTCTCATACATGGATCCTATCTCAGATTTCATGGCCTCAAGCCATTTTGCGGAATCTGGGCTCATCATCGCTTCCTCATAGTTCGTAGGTTCGCCATGGTCAAGCAACATGACCTCCAGAATAGGATTACCATACCACTCTAGTGCAGATCTTACTCTGGTTGACCTACGAGGTTCGGTAGTAACTAGATCTGAAGTTTCATGATCAATATCATTAGCTTCCTCACTAATTGGTGTAGTTGTCACAGGAACCGGTTTTTGTGATGAACTACTTTCCAACAAGGGAGCATGTACAGTTACCTCATGAAGTTCTACTTTCCTCCCACTCACTTCTTTCGAGAGAAACTCCTTCTCTAGAAAGGATCCGAATTTAGCAACAAAAGTCTTTGAAAGGACATGTGGTGCCCCCATGTGTGGTTTTAGTAATTGATGACAATCTCTATGGACTAATGGTTGCCTTGAGTTATATTTGAAGGGTTTGTCCATAGGCTTTTCTTGGAGTCCATTTGTTTGTTTCAAGAAGAGTTTGTGATGACCAAGACATCATCCAAATGAAGAGAGTTGGAAAGATTCAAGGTTGATCAAGACTAAGTCAAAGAATGAATCAAGTTGATCAACACACAAGCATAGAATATGTACCAAGCGGGATCAAGCGATCCCATGGTATGGTAAGCATGGTCAATTAAGCTTTATGTACTAACCCATGGTCTTCATGAGAGTTCTTTGTGGGGTTAGGTTGCGGTGTGCAAGTTCAAGTAGGATCATCACGAAGAGATCATATGCTTGAAGCTTGCCGTCCATTGTGGCGACAATGGACTTGTGAAGATGTGCAGAAGAGTGGCTCACCCATAGTGGAGTATGGGGGAGAAATCTAGTAGTCTTCATTGAGCCAACACAATCAAGAAAGGTGGTCCATCTTGAGGAGGAGAAGATCGTCATCATCTAGCTCAAGTGGATCATGTGCAAGGCAAAGGTTTGCCCTTGATAGGTTTTCTATTTTACCGGTCTCACGGTAGTTGTGGGAGACCGGGTTATAGGATTGTCTGTCGTACTATCAAGGGGGGCTCTCGATGAGTTGCTTGATTGTATCGTCGTAGAGAGCTCAAACCATTGCATCCTTGCATCATCTTTTTGGTTCTTGTTTGATTCTTCTCCTTGTGAGATTTGGAGCTTATGGTCATTTTTATGACAAGCTCGAGTTCATCGAAAACGGAGTTCACATGCATCTTCTATGATGTTTTCTCGGTTGGAGGGTATGCCGGTTCTTCTCGGTTGGAGGTTTCACTCCTTTGTTTCACTTCTTACTCTCGCTGTTTTGATGCTACTCGTCTTGCTCTATCGAACAAGCTTGAGTTTGCTCAATTCGGAGCTCATATGAAGAAGTTATGGCAGTTCTGGTTTTCCTTGGTGTATTCTTTGCTTTCGTGGTTGTGGCTAAGGTTGGTGCCAGCGGTAGTACCACTGGGCCAGAGCGGTAGTACCGCTTATTGCCACAAGCGGTAGTACCGCTATCCCACAGCGGTAGTACCGCCCATGGCCATAAGTGGTAGTACGGCTCCGGTTCCGCGCTGGTACCGCATCGATTCGAGACTGATGTTTTTCGTGTCGGGTTTTGCGGTACTAGGAGCGGTAGTAGTGGCGGTAGTACCGCTCCAAGTGGTAGTACCGCTCTTACTCCCGCGGTAGTACCGCTCTGGGGCCAGGGCCCTGTCTTCCTCGTCAGCGCGGTAGTACCGCTGGGTGGGAGCGGTAGTACCGCTCTCAGCGGTAGTACCGCCCTGCCCTAGCGGTAGTACTGCTCTGTGCGGGGATGTACAGTGCGGTAACGGTTGGATTTTTCCCCACCTATAAAAGAGGGTCTTCTTCCCCATTGAACCTTATCCTTTGAGCTAGTGTTCTTCCCCCCTTGTTGACCTTCTCCGAGCTTGCTAACTCTCAATCCCTCCATGGATTCTTGCTAGTTTTTGAGGGAAAAGAGAGAGGAGATCTAGATCCACGTTTCCACCAATCACTTTCTCCTCTAAGTGAGGGGAACCCCTTGGATCTAGATCTTGGAGTTCTTCGTGTTCTTCTTTTGGTCTTCCTCTCATTTTCCTCCCTAGCATTAGTTGCTTTGGTGGGATTTGGGAGAGAAGGACTTGGGCACTCCGTGTGCCCTTGCCATTGCATTTGGTGCATCGGTTTGAGTTCTCCACGTGATACGTGGAAGTTACAAGTTGAGAAGCTTATTACTCTTGGGTGCTTGGTGCCCTTGAGCTTGTTCATCTTGGGTGCTTGGGCGCCCTAGTTGGTTGGTAGTGTTCGGAGCTCAATCATTGTGGTGTAAAGCTCCGGCCAAGCGTCGGGGTCTCCAATTAGGTTGTGGAGATCGCCCCGAGCATTTTGACGGGTACCGGTGACCGCCCCCAAGGGTTGCCAAAGTGTACGGGTTCGGTGACCGCCCCCAAGGGTCGCCATTTGTATGGGTTCGGTGACCGCCCTCAAGGGTCCCTTAGTGGAATCACGGCATCTTGCATTGTGCGAGGGCGTGAGGAGATTACGGTGGCCCTAGTGGCTTCTTGGGGAACATTGTGCCTCCACACCGCTCCAAACGGAGATTAGCATCTGCAAGGGTGTGAACTTCGGGATACATCGTCGTCTCCGCGTGCCTCGGTTATCTCTTACCCGAGCCCCTTTACTTATGCACTTTACTTTGTGATAGCCATATTGTTCTTTTCATATATCTTGCTATCACATAGTTGCTTATCTTGTTTAGCATAAGTTGTTGGTGCACATAGGTGAGCCTAGTTGTTGTAGGTTTTGTGCTTGACAAATTAACCGTTAGGTTTATTCCGCATTTGTTCAAGCCTAAACCGTAATTATTTTAAAACGCCTATTCACCCCCCCTCTAGGCGACATCCTCGATCTTTCAGTCTTGCCTTCAGATCTGTGATAGAAGGTGTACCCAATAGTCTCCTTTGGGTATCCTATGAAGACACATTTCTATGATTTGGGTTCAAGCTTATCAGGTTGAAGTTTTTTTTCACATAAGCATCGCAGCCCCAAACTTTAAGAAACGACAACTTTGGTTTCTTGCCAAACCATAGTTCATAAGGCGTCGTCTCAACGGATTTTGATGGTGCCCTATTTAACGTGAATGCTGCCCTCTCTAAAGCATAACCCCAAAACGATAGCGGTAAATCAGTAAGAGACATCAAAGATCGCACCATATCTAGTAAAGTACGTTTACGACGTTTGGACACACCATTACGTTGTGGTGTTCCGGGTGGCGTGAGTTGCGAAACTATTTCGCATTGTTTCAAATGTAAACCAAACTTGTAACTCAAATATTCTCCTCCACGATCAGATCGTAGAAACTTTATTTTCTTGTTACGATGATTTTCTACTTCACTCGGAAATTCTTTGAACTTTTCAAATGTTTCAGACTTATGGTTCATTAAGTAGATATACCCATATCTGCTCAAATCATCTGTGAAGGTGAGAAAATAACGATACCCACCGCGAGCCTCAATGTTCATTGGACCACATACATCAGTATTTATGATTTCCAACAAATCTGTTGCTCACTCCATAGTTCCGAAGAACGGCATTTTAGTCATCTTGCCCATGAGGCATGGTTCATAAGTACCAAGTGATTCATAATCAAGTGATTCCAGAAGTCCATCAATATGGAGTTTCTTCATGTGCTTTACACCAATTTGACCCAAACGGCAGTGCCACAAATAAGTTGCGCTATCATTATTAACTCTGCATCTTTTGGTTTCAACATTATGAATATGTGTATCACTACTATCGAGATTTAATAAAAATAGACCACTCTTCAAGGGTGCATGACCATAATCTCTGATTTAAATGAATAACCATCTCGCATCAAACAAGATCCAGATATAATGTTCATGCTTAACGCTGGCACCAAATAACAATTATTCAGGTCTAAAACTAATCCCGAAGGTAGATGTAGAGGTAGCGTGCCGACCGCAATCACATCGACTTTGGAACCATTTCCCACGCGCATCGTCACCTCGTCCTTAGCCAATCTCTGCTTAATCCGTAGTCCCTGTTTCAAGTTGCAAATATTAGCAACAGAACTAGTATCAAATACACAGGTGCTACTCCAAGCATTAGTAAGGTACACATCAATAACATGTATAACACATATACCGTTGTTCACCTTGCCATCCTTCTTATCCGCCAAATACTTGGGGCAGTTCCGCTTCCAAAGACTACCGCTTGCAGTAGAAGCACTCAGTCTCAGGCTTAGGTCCAGACTTGGGTTTCTTCTCTTGAGCAGCAACTTGTTTGCTATTCTTCTTGAAGTTCCCCTTCTTCTTCCCTTTACCCTTTTTCTTGAAACTGGTGGTCTTGTTGACCATCAACACTTGATGCTCCTTTTTGATTTCTACCTCCGCAGCTTTTAGCATTGCGAAGAGCTCGGGAATAGTCTTGCTCATCCCTTGCATATTATAGTTCATCACAAAGCTCTTGTAGCTTGGTGGTAGTGATTGAAGAATTTTGTCAATGACACTATCATCAGGAAGATTAACTACCAGTTGAATCAAGTGATTGCAATACCCAGACATTTTGAGTATATGTTCACTGACAGAACTATTCTCCTCCATCTTGCAGCTGTAGAACTTATTGGAGACTTCATATCTCTCAATCCGGGCATTTGCTTGAAATATTAACTTCAACTCCTGGAACATCTCATATGCTCCATGACTTTCAAAACGTTGTTGAAGTCCTGGTTCTACGCCGTAAAGCATGGCACATTGAACTATAGAGTAGTCATCAACACGGGACTGCCATGCATTCACAATGTCTGCAGTAGCTGGCGCAGGTGGTACACCTAGCGGTGCTTCCAGGACGTAACTCTTCTGTGCAGCAATGAGGATAATCCTCAAGTTACGGACCCAGTCCGTGTAATTGCTACCATCATCTTTCAACTTAGCTTTCTCAAGGAACGCATTAAAATTCAACGGAACAACAGCACGAGCCATCTATCTACAACAAACATAGACAAGAAAAATACTCTCAGGTACTAAGTTCATGATAAATTTAAGTTCAATTAATCATATTACTTAAGAACTCCCACTTAGATTGACATCCCTCTAATCATCTAAGCGATCACGTGATCCAAATCAACTAAACCATGTCTGATCATCACGTGAGTTGGAGTAGTTTTCAATGGTGAACATCACTATGTTGATCATATCTACTATATGATTCATGCTTGACCTTTTGTTCTCAGTGTTCCGAGGCCATATCTGTGCTAGGCTCGTCAAGTTTAACCTGAGTATTCCGCGTGTGCAACTGTTTTGCACCCGTTGTATTTGAACGTAGAACTTTCGCAACAGTTCATACTCAGGGAGAACACTTATAACGTTGTGACGTTTGGTAGCACACAAAGGTCTCCTCCGGTAAACGGGAGTTGCATAATCTCATAGTTATAGGAACATGTATAAGTCATGAAGAAAGCAATAGCAACATACTAATCGATCAAGTGCTAAGCTAACGGAATGGGTCAAGTCAATCACATCATTCTCCTAATGATGTGATCCCATTAATCAAATGACAACTCATGTATATGGTTAGGAAACACAACCATCTTTGATCAACGAGCTAGTCAAGTAGAGGCATACTAGTGACACTATGTTTGTCTATGTATTCACACGTGTAATATGTTTCCAGTTAATACAATTCGAGCATGAATAATAAACATTTATCATGATATGAGGAAATAAATAATAACTTTATTATTGCCTCTAGGGCATATTTCCTTCACATAATGAGGCTGTGAAGCGAAAGGCTCTTGGGCGCCCTGGCGTTGACCCCAGGCTTGCTGCCAAGAAGAAGAAAACTGCTGAAGCTGAACCCGAAGCCCCAAGCCAGGAAAGACCAAGCATTGTCTTCCCTGCCAGTATGACTGGCTCGAAGCCAAAGGTCCCTTCTGCAGCTTCTGACAAAAAGAAGACTAAGCAAACTGAGGCTGAAGCCAAGTAGAGGAAGCACCAGGATACCCTGATTCTGCTCCCTCACAGAAGATGCCGAAGACAAAGTCTTCAAAGTCTTCACGCCAAGCCCGTGCTCAAGAGCCATTAAATGTTGACCTATTTCTGTTGCACCACTAGCCTCCACCAATCGCGAGCGTCGTCTTGTTGTGCATGAGCCTGCTCCCACAGAGGCTCAGGAGTCTGAAGACATTCCAGCTTCTGACTCCACCGCAGTTGAAGACATTGGTCACGATGACAATGTTGATGATGAAGCCCTTCATCATCTCGAGCCCAATCTGGTATCATCGCCTGCTCCTTCGAGCAGTGAACTGATTAGTATTGGCGGTCTGTAGGATCGAAAGTATGTCTAGATGGGGGATGATTAGACTACTTGACCAAATAAAAGCTTATCCTTTTCCCAATTTTAGTCTTTGGCAGATTTTAGCTATCTTAGCACAAGTCAAGCAATCTTAACACAATTCAAGCAAGCATGCAAAGAGTATATGATCAGCGGAAAGTAAAGCATGCAACTTGCAAGAATGTAAAGGGAATGGTTTGGAGAATTCAAACGCAATTGGAGACACGGATGTTTTTGTCGTGCTTCCGATAGGTGGTGCTATCGTACATCCATGTTGATGGAGACTTCAACCCACGAAGGGTAACAGTTGCGCGAGTCCATGGAGGGCTCTACCCACGAAGGGTCCACGAAGAAGCAACCTTGTCTATCCCACCATGGCCGTCGCCCACGAAGGACTTGCCTCACTAGCGGTAGATCATCACGAAGTAGGCGATCTCCTTGCCCTTACAAACTCCTTGGTTCAACTCCACAATCTTGTCGAAGGCTCCCAAGTGACACCTAGCCAATCTAGGAGACACAACTCTCCAAGAAGTAACAAATGGTGTGTTGATGATGAGCTCCTTGCTCTTGTGCTTCAAATGATAGTCTCCCCAACACTCAACTCTCTCTCACAGGATTTGGATTTGGTGGAAAGAAGATTTGAGTGTAAAGCAACTTGGGGAAGGCTAGAGATCAAGATTCATATGGTAGGAATAGAATATCTTGGCCTCAACACATGAGTAGGTGGTTCTCTCTCAGAAACAACAAGTTGAAAGTGTAGGTTTGTTCTGATGGCTCTCTCCACGAATGAAGAGGAGGTGGAGGGGTATATATAGCCTCCACACAAAATCTAGCCGTTACACACAACTTACCAAACTCGGTGGGACCGAATTGAGAAACTCGATCGGACCGATTTAGCAAATCTAGTGACCGTTAGGATTTTCGGTGGGACCGACATGCAACTCGGTAGGACCGATATGGTTAGGGTTAGGGCATAACGTAATCTCGGTGAGACCGGTTACACAAACTCGGTGAGACCGATTTTGGTAATCAGCTAACCAGAGAGTTGGTCAGGTAAACTCGGTGGGACCGGTTCGCTCATTTCGGTGGGACCGAAATGTTACGAAAAGGAAATAGGGAGTTTACATTGCAATCTCGATGGGACCGATCGCTCATCTCGGTGGTACCGAAACATTACGAAGGGAAACAGAGAGATTACAATCCCATCTCGATGAGACCGAGATCCCTATCGGTAAGACCAATTTGCCTAGGGTTTGTGGCAGTGGCTATGGCATCTGAACTCGGTGGCGCTGGGTAGAAAGAATCGGTAGGGCGAGTTTGACTTTTGGGTTTAGGTCATATGTGGATGTGAGAAAGTAGTTGAGGGTTTTGGAGCATATCACTAAGCACTGTGGAGCAAGAAACTCATTAAGCAACACCTCATCCCTTCTTGATAGTATTGGCTTTTCCTATAGACTCAATGTGATCTTGGATCACTAAAATATAAAATGTAGAGTCTTGAGCTTTTGAGCTTGAGCCAATCCTTTTATCCTTAGAATTTTGAGGGATCCACTTTTCTCATCCATTCCATGCCATTCATTGAGCCTTTCCTGAAATATTCATCTTGGAAAGATGTTAGCTCAATGAGCTATATGTTGTTAGGAATTACCAAAACCACCTAGGGATAGTTGCACTTTCACGGTCCCATGACACCAATCAAACAAGATGTGTTTTGGGAAGAGCACCACCCCAACTCCCCACTGCATGAAGTGATTCCCCGCACTCCACTAGCTCAAGTCACCACTCCGGTGCTTGACATGCCTCAAGAGACTCCATAAGACATGGAGAAGACCACCTCTTCACCAAAGGCGTCACCCTCTTTCCGAAGGCTTCGCAAATGCCCTAGGTCCCAGGTCTCCATGTCAAGCATTCCTGAAGAGGATGTGCAACACCACAGCTCAGCAGCACGTCAAGTGTTCCCTGAAGCCATCCCTTCTATGTCTGCTCAAGAATCTAAAGCCAAAGTGGCTGAAGATATTCCGGTTGCATCAGCCGATGAAGAAAGAGAAGAACGTGAAGTTGTTCCCCCTACCAGTGATCATGTTGTTCAGGAAGAAGAAGAAGTGATTGTGCTAGACCCTCCTATTCATGAAGCCACTGATGTTGAGGCAAATGCGACTGCCACTACCACCACTGAAGCCAATGACGCTTTCATGGCTGAAGACATTGTTCAGCCTGAAGTCAATGCTGCCACTAAAGACAATGCATAGCCATCTATCTCGGATGTGGCTGTTCCTCCCCATGTGCCTCACACCATTGAACGTGCTTACAATCGTGGTGAACGTGTTACGGTCCGATGGCCCATCTTGACACCATTTACTGCTCCTGGTCCGCAATATGACTATCACGTGGAGCGAAGGCCTCAAACACAGAAGCCGAAGCCCAGGCTCCCAAGGCTTCCAAGTGTTGTGACCACCCATGGCTCCTTCAGTGTGCTAAGCTTCAGAGAGCACACCACCTTCTTCGACTCTGCAAAGAATCCATACAAGAAGCCAAATATCTCCACATATAGGTTCTAGAGCTATCAACAACACATGTACTATTCTTGCATATTATACAATCAAGACAGAATTTTTCCTCACAAGCGTCTTGACTATGATGCCATTGTTGGGCTTCCATGCCTTGAAGAGGCTCTTGTTTGCTTCAGAGAAGTTGGTCTGTTCCCTTTTGTCACTGACAAGGGGCATTGGAATGAAGAGCTTCTGCTGCAGTTCTAGGCTACTCTGCACATTAGAGGCTACAACAGGGATCCAAGGACTTGGGTCCTTGAGTGGATGACAGGTGACGTGCATCATGAAGCCAAAGCTTGGGACATCATTGAGCTAACCTCCCTGCCCACTCCTGGTGATCTGTATGAGCCAGGTTGTCAGCCATATGAACATGAACTGCAGACCATCTTTCAGAAGCCCGAGCCGAACATGAGTCAAATGCTCAGTATGATGAAGCCATTGCCCATTGATGCTGAATATCCCAAGGAGTTCTTTGTCAAAGACCTCGAGTACTTGCCCCATGCTATCTATCACATTTTGAGGCATACTCTATGGCCTATCAAGGGGTATTCACCTGATGCCAAGCTTGAAGACACCATGAAGACTTTGGTCTTCTACATCATCAATGGCATCAGATTCAACATGCAAGATTTCTTCATTCGTTAGTTGGCCGCATCTGGAATTGATCTATTTGGCCTCAAGTCTATGCTCCATGGGTCATGCGGCTCATTAAGCTTCACTCCTCCATCAACTATCAGGCTTCAGCACGTAACCATGTTGTGTTTATGCCTGATGTTGATATGTCATATGAAGCCATCTATGCTAAGCCTACCAAGAAGCCACTCCACGAATACAATGTTGAGTTTCAAAACTTCACTCAGCCAATTGAAGGTATTCATGTGCCCAATGCTCCTGCTCCTGCTGGTCCCCTTGCTGGACAACTTTGACTGCCGCATCGTGCCAACACTGATGCAACAGCCAGCATAATTGCTCAAAGGCCTCAGAAGCGTGCTCATGTCCTGAATGACAGAGAGCTTCTTGTCTCACTTCACCAGAAGAAGGATAGGCATCATGACTGGCTGAAGCGCCAGATGCAAAGCCTGCTCATTGACGGTCAACCGCATTCGCAATCTGGCAACCAAAAATTCATTTGTTGCCCATGAAGCATGTCGACGGTCCTGGAAGAGCCTTACACTGCTCTGTTCTGAAGATGATCTCCAAGCAGATGGCTTCACTGAACGATTCAAATTTGACTCCAGGCCACCACAATCTACAAGTTGGCGTCCAACTCCATCACTTGAAGATTTAGACTATTCATCTTCGGCTCCCACTGTGGTTTCTTGGGTCATAGATGAAGAGGATGACGCCACTTCACCAGCGTTGGCTTCACTACATCACGATTCTGCACCAGGCCCCTCTACACCGCCCAACTCCAGCATCGACACTGCTGCACCAACATCTTCTCCGACTGGGAACGAGTAGATGCTCTATGTCGTCAAACCTTTTTGGTCCTTGCTGACAAAAGGGGGAGAAACATATGAGTTAATAATCTTCAAGCAGGTCCATATGGGTTGGGTGCTTGTTTTTGCCAAGTTCTTACAACTCTCGTTCTTGAAACTGTTGGTTTTTGAGTTGTAACATGTAAACTTGATGGTCGTCTGCTACTTTTGCTGCTACCTTATGATGCGATGATAAATCCCGCATGAAGTCATTCTGCAGACGCCCATTTCTCATTATGCATATCATTATCTTCATTATGTTCATATATGCATGATGAATTGTCTTCATGGTGGAAGAACATCTCCACAAAGCAAAACATGCCATGTGCATTTGCATTCAAAGCCAAACTACTTGTATGCACATCTTCAGGGGGAGCCTCTTTTAACCTATGAAGACAATCCCTGTGTACTAAAACTTTCACATACTTTTATCCCCATTGAAAACTTCAACCAGTTTGTCATCAATCACCAAAAAGGGGGAGATTGTAAGTGCATCTAGTGCCACCCCTAGTTGGTTTTGGAGTATTGACAACAAACATGGTTGAGGGACTAATGTGTTTGTGAGAATTGCAGGATAATACAGGTAGTAGTCCCTCATTGATTTGGTTTATCTACCAGAGATGTTCCCTAAAAATGTATGAAGACATTGAAGACAACGGTGGTTCGTGAAGACATTCACGTTGAAGATAATGATGATGAACATATTCACTTGAAGACTATGGAGTGCGAAGACATAGTTTCTTTCGTAGTTTCTGTTTCTTCTTTCTTGAGTCATAGGAACCACCGTAGTGTTAAGTGGGGTCCAACTGAACAAAGTCAGATGACTGAAGTGATGCTCAATCAAAATCCTATGTCTTTGAGCGAAGACAGTGAGAGCAAATCTTATCCAGAGTTGGATGAGTCAGCTTTGCTTGTAGCCCAAGCCAAGCTGCCACGTGTGTTTGAAATAAGACTGTTGGACACGTGCCGGTTCCATAGTGACCCAGCGTCATTTCGGACATATCAGGTCGGGTTGCCCCTAGCTATAAATAGCCCACCCCCTACACCATAAATTGTTGGCTGCTCGGAGTTAGTGCATGACTTTTGTCGTTTCAGAGCAACCCACCTCCGAAGCCTTTGAGAGATATCCTTGCAAGGACAAAGCCCAAAACACCCAGAGCCAAAGAGTGTTAGGCATCACTGAAGTCTTTCTGTCAGCTTGATCTGAAGACTTGTTACACTTGAGGACTGTGCATCCTCCATCCGGTTAGGCGTCACGTTCTGAGGATCCAGGAGTCATTGTGGATCGCCGGTGAACGGAGTCTGTGAAGGTTTGAAAGTCTACCTTGAAGACTTACCAGAGTGATTGGGCGAGGACTGGGTGTCCTTAGCTCAAGGGGAATAAGGTGAAGACAAAGTCTTCTGAGTTCAATCTCAGCCTCCCTAACCAGACATATAGTTGTCACATCAACTAGAACTGGTCTACCAAATCCTTGTCTTCGCCAAGCTATTGGTTCTATCCCCTACCTTCCTTACCTTTCAGTTTGCCTTCATGAAGTCATTGCTTGCTTGCCTGATCTATTTGACTTCACTGTGTGAAGACTTCTAACTGTTTAACTTCATACTGTCTTCCATTCTGATCTACCTAGCCATTGTTAGTCTTCGTGCTTTCACTATATTGTTGTTTGACTATTGCTTATCTAGTGTAGTTTATCTTCCACTGCATATCATATAGATCCAGATTAACAGTTTCTCTTCAAAGACCTCGTGTTTTGAAGACTTTCATAAAAATCGCCTATTCACCCCTCTAGTCGATAACTAGCACTTCCATACCTACTATGCCATGCTGACGCACGAGCGCCGCTACCAAATCCAGCAGCATATCCGGGCGAGGGAAGCCGCGCGCGCCGCCTGCATCGCTGCCGAGCTACCTCCGGACTCGCTGGAGCTGGAGGAGGAGGAGGAGCAGCCAGGGGAAGAGGAAGAGGAGGAGGAGATGGCTCCGATGGAGGTGGAGGAGGCAGAGGAGCCGGACCAGCAGGTGTCGGCATTCAACATGGAGCAGGCCGAGGCGGAGTTCGCCGTCGCCCAGTCCGACGAGATGGACGAGTCGCAGGCCATCCTGGAGTCCATCCAGGATGAGGCCTGTGTGGGGCCAACCAGGCGTTCCTCCGACGGGAGCAGCCGGAGACCGACGCGAAGATAGAGGCGAAGGAGGCCGGAGCGGAGCAGCCGGAGCTGCAGCTGCCGCCCATGCTGCCGGAGCCGGGCACGGAGATCGTGGTGATCTCTGACGATGAGTAGCGATGATCGACGTAGTATGTAGGTTCTATTTCCTTTTCATGTCATTGTATGGATATAAGAATCGAGTATGAGATGTCCGGATGCAACAAATGAAATTTGAGGTGTGCCCAGTCACTGCCCACGGATGCGCCCGGACGCGTCCGCGAGCGTTTAAGGGACCGGATTTGCCATATGTGGCTGTAGATACTCTTACATTAGCGGCAATTGCAAGCACTTGCATGGCGCGTGGCGATTCGCCGTGCAGCCCCTGCTAGTTTATGATAAAGGTGCAAAAGAAGTACTCACTTCTCTGAGTTCAATTCCTGGACCAACAAATAAATATTAGTATGCAATTTTGTGTATAAAATTATAATGACAAATAAGCATATTGAAATTAAAAGCTAGTAATAACAATGAATTAGCATCTCAAAAACATAATAACAGAGTAATTGCTAGTCAAAGGTTGTCCTAGTGAAACCTAATGCATACAATATATTTTTGATGTACATGGGACATGATCAATTCTCGTCGTCGGTGTGTCAAAAGATGTTGGTGCGGATAAGGTCATTGTTGTAGTTTGTCGATCGCTGTCTTGATCGCTTTAGGATTTTTTTCCCTCGCTTAGGCATAGCTTTTGTCTTATATGACTTTGCTACTTGTCGGCGTGTTTATGTGTGTGTTGATGTCGGCTGTGTGCATCCCAACTATGCAGAGGCCGGGCGTGCGCTCATTGTGTTTGTATCTTCTTGATGCTCCATTCTGAATCAATAAAAAACACCCTTTATCGAAAAAATTGGGACATGATCACTGATATTATCCATGAGAGAGAAAGGATACAAGTATAGCAGAACTGGGCCGGATCAGTTGCAATCCAAATTGCACATAAGTCAGCTCCCAGGTAGGTCCCTCACCCAACATGCGGCATATGGAAACCACTCTCTTATGTCGTTGTAGAAGCTTTCCACCTTTCCCAAATAACGGATCTTTGAGCTATTCAAATGGTAGGCTGTTATTGTACAGTGGCGGTCATCATAAAACAAGACAATTTCCTTATAAGGATGAAATCCAAAACAGTGGAAAAGATGAGAGCTGCTTTCAGGTGCTCTAGGCCAGCCTGTGGTGTCAATAGCATTTTCATCATCTGAGTCCCAACTAAAAACATCCTTCACTAGAGTGCCATTCTCGTCATCTAGGCGCATAATGTTGACTATATTCTTTGACATACACATTGGATCATGTAAGGTCCATGGTTCGCGATGAACATCATTCCAGAAATATTTTTTGACGGCAAACTGAAGGTTGATTTCATTCCTTAGCACCCAATCCATCTGACCACTCGATTCATCTAGGAACCAAATTTCACATGTGCATCGTTCATGGATCAATGTACAGTACACCCCTTTCTCTGATTTTCCTAGATAAGGCTCTCCCTCATTTCCTTTTGGCAGCTTAATTACCTGGTACCTATCATTCAACAAATTTATTCTGCAAAAAAATTTAAATCATCCACCTCTCTTAAAAAAATATTATGAACCCAAATTATCTATCTTTGTCAATTAAAAAAAACATAAATCCTATGTATGGTGTATGAGGTGTGAGCAGTTAGGGTATACCTCAACATAAAACCTTCTTCACAACGAACATAGAGTGCTCCGTGCCAATACGCGGAGTGGTAAAGGAAGGCGCCATGATCAGTTTTCAAGTCAGCAACAGTTCCCGCGGCTTCTCCTTCTCGCGTGTATGACTTTTCCATCCAACATCTGGTTTTTGACGAGAAGACGTCGATGATGAATGGCGACGGTGGCCATTCCATTGCCGAGACGTCGGGTCCATGGCCGCAGTCATGTTTTGCGATGTGCCCTATGGAAAGCTCGCGGGGAATATGAGGGATCAAGGCCACCTCGTAGTGCGGCGAGACGGTGGGATCATAGACGAGGTATTGGTTACGCTCGATGTCTTTACAGCTTGTGCAGCCCGGCACCGCGCACGGCGGCGGGTACGCGGGGAACCGCACGGACTGCCGCGTCGCGGGGTTGACCACGTGGTCATCAAGCAGGAGCAAGCCGTTGCAGCAGTCCAAGAGAGACCACACGTACCACGGCTCCATGTCGGCGTCGATGTAGTCGAACCTGGTGATGATGCTGCGCCCCGTGGTGGGACGGCAGAAGAGGAGTGGGTCGCTTGGGTCGCCCGTCGTGAAGATGACGGCGTCCAGTGAGAGCGGGAGTAGATCCGCGCGCAGCAGGCGGTGACTGTCCACGGCAGCGCGCCACGCCGTGCAGACGCAACGGGAGGCGGCGAGGCTGCGTGGCGGGAGGTGGCGGAGGATGTCGGCGAGCGCGTCGTCGCATAGCTTGTCCATGTCGATCGTAACGTACGTACGTACGTCGTCGGTACTCGGGAGGTTGCTTCGCGTGGCTAGAGATCGATCGACACAATGAACTAGGGTTTTATTAGTTTTTTTAGGGATTTGTTAGTTATTATTAGTAGTAGCGAGCGACTCGGAAGGCAACACGCGTGAATGCTCCAGACCTGTCGTACGCGGCGAGCGATTCGTGGTTTGAATAATGTTGCAGCGCGGCTAGCTCGATCGTCGGTGGGTGCTGCAGCTGTTTCCAGTAATTGTGTGCTGGCGGTAACTTTGGATTTGCAGTTTAACTTCGTATTTGCAGAGATGCATGCATGGGCTTAGCTCAGATGCAAGCGTTTGGGTGTCATGGCTCGTGATCGAGTCGGACACAGCGCGCGTACGTACACGTCCGCGACGCATCAGATCTGCGTGGCGCGGAGTACGTGGGGTATATCCAACAACTCGTGTCGTTCCCTCCGACGAGCTCCCTCAACCATGCAAGGTGACCTTTTTGCAGGCGACCACACACGCACGCACGCACTGGAAGCGATCGAAAACTCATCACCGGAGCAGGATAAGAGGTAGCTGCTTCTTCCCCAATTCCGGCGCGCGGTGGTTTCCTTGCCGCCGTACGTACGTCCGAAAGACTGGATTGCCTCGGCTGCTCCAATTTCCGAGCTTTTCTCTACCTGCTTGTCCATCGCCATCGCCATCGCCATCGCCATCGTCCGAAAGAAAAATGCCGTCTTGCCCAACCAAACGCCCGACGGCGTCGGCGCTGAGCATGGCCATGGCGCTCCAGCGGGCATCCCATCCAACCGTCTGCGCGCGGGCGTCCTCGATGTCCGACGCCCTCGCCGTCCAACGGGCGGCCTCGTCCTTTCCGGCGCCGTCAAACATGCACGCCTAGGCGTGCGTGCGGGAACAGGGGACGGGGCCTGGGTGCATTGACGGCGGCGAGGGCATACGTGCGCCTGGAGCTGCGGTAAGGCCCAGCACATGGCACTCCGCGGCAAAGACGGCGCCGGCCGGCCGGAGTGCTCTTTCATCCATCCAACCAACCAAGGAGCAAGGAATCGATCGCCCGCCGTCTTCCCCCGCCTCCCGGCCGGCGTGGTTACTTCCATGCATGGCCCCATCTCTGCCTCCGTTCGTGCTCCTCCGATGAGGTCCACTTTCGGTGCTTTCCCTCCATTGTCCATATCGCCTAGCTTCGCCGCGCGCTCGCCCACCAAAGGAAGAAGGAACCGTCCGCCCTCTCTGCCGCGGCCGATCTCGAGCAAAGCACCAACCAATTCCTCGCACCAGTAGAACGCGCACGAATCGACATTGCCGTCGATTTGATGTTCATGCTCGCCGTCGTCCATGGCCTAGTCATGGAGAGGAGAAACCACACACCTCCATGGCCTAGCATTTGACAAAAATAGCAAAAAGGAAAAAAAAGACGAAAACTTTCCGACCATCACAATCGGAATGCCCTACGCGATATAGATTACCGGTCACTGCATGTTTGATTCAATTGTTTGCATTTCCTTCATGCTTATGGAAATATTTCGAGCATTTCAGCACCACCCATCATGACATGCTATACTTTTGGTACTTACTCCCTCCATTTCTAAATATAAGCTTGTTTAGAGATTTCAATATGGACTACACACGAAGCAAAATGAGTGAATCTACACTCTAAAAATATGTCTATATACATCCATACGTTGTTCATATTGAAATCTTTAAAAGGACTTATATTTAAAAGAAACGGAGGGAGTGCAAGTTTGTGTTATGTGATGGTTTTCTAATGCTCCGACCCTTTAACGTGCAAGCTTGATTCTACCCGACATGCGATAAAGATCGCAACCTCTTGATTCTCCCAGCATATGCATTACACAAAGAGAGGGGGAAGAAAATGCAAACTTGCCTAGAGTTAAATTTACTAGTACAGATCAAGTTGTTTCCTTTCTAGTGGATCTGAAGAGGCATGCACCAATGTGGTCCGGTAATACAAAAAGAAGGGAAGAGGCAAACTTCCATTGTCACGGGAAAACAAAAGAAAGAGAAGAACAAAAGAACAAACCTCATCGGGGACGGATTACTCTAATGCCTGTTCTTGGCACCAAAGCAAGAACGTCCCATTTGTCGACATTATTCATGTCTTCCGTTTTTGGACCATCACAATGAGATCCAAGATCTGGGAACGCAACGGAAGAGGATCCGAAACGGGAATCGAGCGTGGAGGGGAGTGCTGATCGAAACGAGACTCTATGTTATGGGAGGGGGTGAACTGTTTTACATAGACCCTAAACGCCATTACCCGCTTGGAGGTCCTGAATGCCAATCCTCTCCCACTCCTGCCATCGGAGGGCTTTCCCATCTCAAACATGTAGAGGCATGCAAAAAGAAGCACACGAAATGCCGATAGGCATGAATCACAAGTAATCATAGTACTATATTGTCACAAAGGTGTAGGAGCGAAAATATAAAAAAGAATTGAACATCAACTAATAATCATTATATTTTTTCCTAGGCATAGAATAGCAAATAATAAAACATCACACACAACCAATAAAAGAAAAATGTTACAAGTAATAAAGTGTAATCAATTAAAGGAAATGTTATAAATAATAAAAAAGTGTGGATTTGATCAATATTGGTATCCTTGTCACAAAGTTTTGGGACGACACTAATCAGTGCCTTTGTTGCCTTCATTTTATGTCCCCAAGCTGGTCCATCGATTGTAACCCTACAATATATATATACATTACAATCGATTCATGCATATCTTTTATGAATACTCGTGCACTATTTATTATTATTTTCATGTGAAGAGTGCGGAGACTCAATTATTTGGTCTTGCTTTCATTGATACTACGTCCGTCTTGGTCTATTGGCCCCTTTTGTAATTTGTGTTCAATTCTGATCAAATATTTAACTAACAAAATGTTAATGCATGTCAACAAAAATTATATTGTTGAATTTGTATTTGAACATAATTTTCAATGATATAATTTCTGATGACATGCATGCATATTTTTAAGTTAAATACTCCCTTCGTCCGGAAATACTTGTCGAAGAAATGCATAAAAGTGGATGTATGTTGAACTAAAATACGTCTAGATACATCCATTCTTTCGACAAGTATTTCCGAACGGAGGGAGTATATGGTTAAAATTTGGCACAAAATTCAATGAGGACCAATAAATCAGGATGGAGATATTACAATTTATGCTATCATTCAAGAGAACTGTAGAATAATTATAACGATGTTGGGTGGAATTGTAGAATACTCATAAGAATGATGGGCACGATTGTAGAACAATATGTTTTTTTTGGGATAATTTATAGGAAAATAAGTAATTTAAGATTAATTATTTTCAATGGTGATCAAGACAATAATACGAGGTCGGTGCCGATTGTTCTAGTCTAGAACCACCACAAGGATGATACAGGAGTCATGAATGAAGGAGTTGGTTCGTTAACAAGTGAATAGTCATTGTTGTCGTGATCATTATGTACTCGTACATGTACATGCTTATACTTGGTGTCCTTTTCAACTATATGCATGCAATGCCATATAAAACTAAACACTAAAACATGAAACCACCGAGTTCCCACTCTCTAACTCTCATGAAGAGTGACCGACTACATGGCTTGGCATATGTAAAACCTTGGTCAGTGAGCTTCATATGCTTGTTTAGGCTACCCACGCAATCCAAAGTTGAGGTACCGACGAGAAATAAAGGTTCTTGTCTACCGAGCATAAGGGACGTTTCCTACCGAGCTCAAGATCCCCCCCCTCCCAGGTTACATGATTTACCAAAGGAGCGGTAATCCAATGTCACATGCAACGCTGACCTGCTCACGGGGCCACCAGGTGCATCACGAGGGCGACGACGGGATGTGCGCCCTATCATGAGGAGGTCAGGCCACTGAGAGATCACGTGGCAAGGGAGAACTTCAGGAGGGCGGCGACGGGAGGTGCATCGCTGACGACGGGCGTTGGAGAGCTCATTGGGCAACACGAAGCGTTGAGAGCACTACACAAATAACATGATTTGTTGGGATGCTTTTGTGGGCAAGTTCACCGGTGCTGGGGCATTGCCGAGTCAAAGGGCGTGACCAAATGAGATGCACGGTTGGCATTTTGATGGATGGGAGAAAAACAATTGGCAACCCATCGATGAGTTTGTCCCATGTGACCAGAACAAACAGCAGTGGTTGAAAAAATATTTTAATATTTTTATTGGCATATACTTATATTGAAACTTGCTTTGTACAACTTCCGCCCTAGATTATTTGTCTTAAATTTTTCAAGATACAGATGTAGTATTAGATACATCCGAATCTTGACAAATCTAAGACAACTAATTTGAGACGGTAGTAGTAGGTTTAGTTTAGTTTTATAATCGTTTTACTTGAAGAATCTTGGACAGAGTTGGCCGTCAGGTGCGTGATCCGCGTGATATGACTTATTTGGCGTTGGATTTAAGAGAAGAGAAATAGATGGTTGAGATCTGCTGTAAGGAGTGGATCGATCCACGAGACTGACAAGGGTGTGTCCGAATATGTGTCGAAAGCCCGCCATTTGGCCGAAAACTCAGGTGCTCCCGCGCCGCGCAGTCCAATTTGTTCTGTCCCGCCAAAGATTACAGTTGCTTTTGCTTCCAAAATTTTAAGTCTACTCCCGCGCAAAACGACTCTAGTATTTGCCGCAAGTTTTGAAACAAGAATGAAAAGAAGGGGGGGAATCCAACCAACCCCCATCCCTAACCCAAAGCCGACCCGACCAGAAGCAAACCAGCCCCCGCCGCTGTCTTCCTCCTCCTCCTCTCCCGACTCGAACTGAACCAGCCGCCGCCGCCGCCGCCGCCGCCGACCTCCTCTTCCCCAACCCACGGGCGACCTCGACTCCCCCAGCCCCACCGGCGACCTCCGCCCTCTATCCCACCGCCAGTGCTCCCAACCCTCTCCTTCTATCCATAGGGCCCAGATGCACTCCGGCGGCTCTCCTCCGACCAAGCCCCGGCAGAGAGGACCACCGCAACCTCCTCCTTCCACCGCCACCGCTCCTCCACCCACTCCTAGCCGCCGCGCCCAACCTCCACAGCCCCCCCTCCCTCCTCGCGCCCGAAACCCTAGCCCGCAGCCATGGCGGCCGAGTTCGGGATCCCTCTCCTCCAAAATCTCGACAAGGGAACGGTATGAATCCCCCTCCCATTCTCTTCTTCTTCTTCTTCTTCTTCTTCTTCTTCTTCTTCTTCTTCTTCTTCTTCTTCTTCTTCTTCTTCTTCTTCTTCTTCTTCTTCTTCTTCTTCTTCTTCTTCTTCTTCTTCTTCTTCTTCTTCTTCTTCTTCTTCTTCTTCTTCTTCTTCTTCTTCTTCTTCTTCTTCTTCTTCTTCTTCTTCTTCTTCTTCTTCTTCTTCTTCTTCTTCTTCTTCTTCTTCTTCTTCTTCTTCTTCTTCTTCTTCTTCTTCTTCTTCTTCTTCTTCTTCTTCTTCTTCTTCTTCTTCTTCTTCTTCTTCTTCTTCTTCTTCTTCTTCTTCTTCTTCTTCTTCTTCTTCTTCTTCTTCTTCTTCTTCTTCTTCTTCTTCTTCTTCTTCTTCTTCTTCTTCTTCTTCTTCTTCTTCTTCTTCTTCTTCTTCTTCTTCTTCTTCTTCTTCTTCTTCTTCTTCTTCTTCTTCTTCTTCTTCTTCTTCTTCTTCTTCTTCTTCTTCTTCTTCTTCTTCTTCTTCTTCTTCTTCTTCTTCTTCTTCTTCTTCTTCTTCTTCTTCTTCTTCTTCTTTCTGTTCGGTATGGAAGGTCCTCTCCTTCTCTCTCGCCCATCTCCACTCTCTGTTCGGTTCCGTGTTGTTCTTGGCCGCTTCAGTTTTTTTCTTTTCTGTCTTTCTGATTTAAACAAGCCAGAGCTTATCGTGCTGCGATTAGGGGTTATTGCAGAACAGCCCAAGATTGTTATTTCCTGCCTGCATTCATAAATGGAATTGTTTGGTTGCAAAGTACAGTATTTTTTTAGTGTTTGGATTTCTAAAAAAACCTAGGGTATTAAATAGTGTTTGGATGGAAGGAATACTGCAGTTGAAGAAGCTGTGGTATTTCAGATAGTACTGTCGTAATTTTGGAGTATTAAAACAACAACCATGAACTCTTTATTTTTAACCGAGCCTTGTGGTTTGATTTGTTATACAGATTTCATCCCCATTGAATTTGGGTCTGCATAGCCAGGGTTTGTCTCTCTGCCTGGTCGACATACACAACGCCCATGGTGTCTGACATGTCGCCGTCAGTTTACTGAGCTGCGTACATTCGAATCGGTGTTGTCTCCGCGACGAGCGAGAACTTGTATAGCAGCAGCGAGCCATCTCTTTGTTTTCCATTGACTATCTGGTAGCATCTTGATTTAAAATTACCCTACAGGTTCCCCGCACCGCTCCTTTCATGTATAGAGTGAGATAGAGATCAAATGAATTAAATCCCCTTTTCCACACAGTGCCTTTTGCAAACAGCCAGTTGGTGTAACACAAACCTGCTGTTGGTTTAAGTACCTCCTTCATTCAACTCACTGAATGTAATTCTGTCATTTTACTCACACAGGTGCACAATAGACCGACGTTTGGTGTATGCAGGGGAGAAGGCCCCCAACATCACCAATAAGTCTGTCGGCATGTGTTGGCGCCCACTCTGATGCTGCCTGCCCTGCCCCTCTGGTGGCCGGTTCTACTTGGACTCTGGCATAGGTAAGCAGTAAGCCTGCGTGCCCACGGCATCGAGTCGTGTTAAAGATTTATCATTGTTCACCAGTACAACTAGAACAACTTGTGGTACCAAGATAATTTTCATTTTGTGATGCACGGTTCAGTTTCACAACAATTACATCTGTTCTGGGTCAGCCATAAGCGATTAATTTTGGTGCGTCGTCTCATTTAACTAGACTGCCAAAGTTTTATTGTTACTGAAACAACAAACAAGTTTTTCTTCTTCCCTAATCTGACTATGATTTTAGCTACTACTCCCTTTACTCCTAAATGTAAGTTCTTTTAGAGATTTCAATACAAATTACATACGGATGTTTATAGACCTACTTTAGAGTGTAAATTCACTCATTTTGCTCCGTATGAATGGAGCAAGGGAGGGGTTTCTCAAGGGGTGCATGGTTAGTTTGTTCACTTTGTGCATTAGTTAAATATTGTTTCATCTTGAAATGCATTTGAATGTTTTAAATGTTGAATTTGCTTGCTCATTCAGGTGTTGATGGGTGCTTCATTAAGTTAACTACTGGTGCTCAACTACTTGCCGCCACTGGTAGAGATGGCAACAACAATATATACCCACTAGCATTTGGTATTGTTGGGCAAGAGGACACACCTAACTGGTGTTGGTTTCTACACCAACTTAAAATCTGCCTAGGAGGAGAAGAGGGACAGTTTGGTCCATATATAATAATGTCAGATAGACAAAAGGTATGTGCTTGCATCTTATGTCCTTGTTCCTATATGGTTGTTTTGTGCTAGATAGTAGCTTAGCTAGTTTAATTGTGTGTCCCAGGGCCTATTAAATGCAGTGAATGTTGTCTTTCCTGAGTGCAACCAAAGGTTTTGCCTTAGGCATATCTATGCAAACTTCCAAAATGCTGGGTTTAGGGGGGGATCTGAAGAAGTGTATGGATAATGGAGTAAATTGCATAAAACCACCACATTGAGGGCTAGCTTTGTGAAAAACACTAGGATACAGAATCATTGCAGAAAGCACCACGTCTAGCGTAATTGTTTTGCAAAAACCACTGATCGGCGGATCGGGCTGAGTTAAGTGAGTTTATGACAGGTGGGGCCCTTTTTTCACAGACGTGGCACTCGAGCCGTCCGACACACCGGCGGGACGGCGTTAGACGGCGCCGTTAGGTCTCGTCTTTAGTCATCCCCGCATCCGTCTATGTTTCCCCATTCTTCTTCCCCTTCCCCCTCGCTCCCGCCGCCGTCGCCCCCCTCGCCTCCCTCCCCGCCGCCCTTGCCCTCGCCTGCAGAGATGCGTAGCCGGTGAAAGGTGGAGTTGTTGGTGGCGCTCCGCCCGGCAGCGGAGGAGGACCCTTGATGGATCCAGCGAGCTTTGGGAGCTCGAACCCTAGCAAGCCGACGGAGGAATCAGAGGAAGAGGACCCGCAGATTCAATGGAATACCGGGCGGCGAGAGCATTCGCCATGTGGTGAAGGCCAATCCGAAGGGAAGCCAACACATCGGGTCATCCTACGGCGGCGTATAGTGAGATCCACTTTTCTTTGCTCTTCCCCTTCCCGTTCTCCATTCAATGAGTACTCTCATTCAATTGCGTTGCTAGTGTACTCTAGGGTTAGGGTTCATATTGCTCTATCCTATCAGATGGAGTAGATGCTGTGGATTTGTTGTCATGTGTTCTAGGGTTGACATAATTTAGATTAGTTCAGATTCTGTGATTCTGTGATCTGTTATTAACTTAGAAGAATGCATGTTTCTGCTTTGTTATTCAGTTTATTTTAGGAACACTGTTAATTGGAGTGAAGTTAGACATTTGGTTAGGTTCACTTTTAAATGAGTTATCCTGTTATCTGCTTTATAAGTGATAAAGGATTGTATTAGTGCACTGACATGAGTTGTTTCATTAGTGTTATTCAGTTATAATTAAGCACTTATACTGCTATGTATTTTATATTATTGCAGTCTGGATGATAAGATTTGGGAATTGAGGATGCATTTCCATGACAGAGACAATATTGAGAGATCTATGATGATGTCAGACATAACATTTTACAACCTAGTAGCACTGATGGAAACAGAAGGTTATGGATTTAAAGATTACATGTACTATGTCAGGGATCCCGGCTAGGTATAGAAGGAATGGAAGAAATAGATGATGATGACAAGCTTGAGGAAATTCTAGACAACATAGCATTGCAAAATCAAAAGATATTGAATGTGACAGTTGTTAGGGCCAGTTCTCCCAATGCTGCAACTATAAACACCAGCTCAATGTTATTGAGCAGCAAATCCTCTAGATGAAATTGGAGCCCCAAAGTATATCGAGATAGATGAAGGAGGAGTGCTGTTCATCAGGAAATGTGCATGTAGCAGCAGCTAGTTCGAAGCAGCAGAATGGAGCCACTTGCCCATACAGTTTCAAACACAGCATAGCACAAACAATTTGGTGGAGCAACTTGCTTTAGGTTATGTACAAGTGGAAGAAAATCCTGTGAACAATTCAGAGGAGCAAATGGAAATTGAAAAGGTTATGGAGGAGACAAGGAGGAAGGAAATTCAAATGTTTAGGAAGAATAAGAAAAATAAAGAGAAGGACACTTCTTTGAAGAGAAAAGCTGCAGTGATGGATAATGAGGAGGACAGTGGTGATGATGATTTGGAAGAATATGGTGATATCCTTGCTAGGCTTGAGGAGATGAAAAGACAAAGGGAAGATCCATTGCTTCATTTTGAAGGGGACACAGATGTTGAGGAAATGTATGAGACAGAGGAGGAGGATGCACCATATGAGCCTGAAAGTGAAGAAGAGGAGGAAGAGGATGAAGAGAGTACTCTGGAGGAAGAGAGTAATCTGGAGCAGGTAGGGCAAGATGGACAGAAGAAGAAAAGGGAGAAGAAACACAGAAAAGGCCCAACAAGCAGATCACATGCAAGTGTAGAGGAGTTGTTTGAGGAGGACCGGATACCATCTTCTGATGAAGACAACAAACCAATGGACTTGGGTGTGGAAGATGATGATGGTGCAGAGGCATTGGCATATGTCTTGCCCAATGGCGGAAAAGCGAGCTAAGAAGATGAAGAAAAGGTTATGGTATGATGAGAATAGAGCTCACCCAAATGAGCAATTTGTGAGGCATCTTTGCTTCATTGATGTGTACCAGTTCAGAATGCACTTCAAACAATGCACATTGCACGTAACAGGAACTATGAGTACCATAGAAATTGTAGTGACAGGTTATAGCACAATGCATAGATGAGACATGCCCTTTTTATATATCAGCTTCTCAGATTGCAAATGAGAAGACTTTTACCATAAGGAAGCAAGATGTGGTGCACACTTGTCCTTCGTGTCGAGAGAACACAAAAGTTACTGCTAAGTGGGTTGCAAAGTTTTGTGAGGAAGCAATCGAAATGACCCATGCACAACAATCACTACTATAATTAACACTGCAAAGAGCAAGTATGGAGTGGAAATATCAACCCACATGGCATACAGGGCTAAGAAGGCAGCAAAGAATGTTGTGTTAGGAGATCAGAAGGCCCAGTACACCAGGATTAGGGATTATTTGCAGGCTGTGCTAGATACTAATCAAGGTTCAAGGTGTATAGTGACAACAAGACATTTGAGGGAGCATCCAAGCACAAACCCTAGGTTTCATGGATTATTCTATTGCCTAAATGGATGCAAAGAAGGGTTTCTGAGTGGTTGCAGACCATTCATAGGTAATTCCTTGGTATCTAATGTGTGTTTGAATAATGTGTGTTTTCAAATAGTTTGCCTAATGTGTTAACTTGTTATAGGTCTGGATGGATGCTTCATAAAGCTCACTACTGGTCAACAAATTCTTGCTGCTACTGGAAGAGATGGGAACAATAATATATTTCCCATTGCTTTTGGAATTGTTGATAAGGAGGACACAGATTCCTGGACTTGGTTTCTGTATCAGCTGAAGGTAGCACTAGGTGGCCAATCTGGGAAGTTTGGCAACTACACAATAATTTCTGATAGGCAGAAGGTAATGAAATCCACTTGTGCTAGCTTTCATTTAGTTCTTTCCCAATAATTTCTAGTAGTTATTTTCTGTACACAATCCATCTGTGTAGCTACTTTCTGTACACAATCACTAAGTTAGCTTTACTTAAATTCACACAGGGCCTGCTTACAGCCATAAATAGAGTCTTTCCCAATTGTCCACAAAGGTTTTGCCTCAGACACATTTACCAGAACTTTCAAAATGCTGGGTTTAGAGGGCCAGAATTGAAGAAATACATGGATGAAGCAAGTTACTCATACACTGAACATGGTTATAATGTTGCAATGGATGAGTTGAAGAGAGAGTGTGAGGCAGCATGGGCTTGGCTTAGTAAAATCCCAAAGCACACTTGGGCTAGACATGCCATGGACACAAATTGCAAAACAGACTTAGTAGTTAACAACTTAAGTGAGGTTTTCAACAAGTGGGTTCTAGATGTCAGGGCTAAGCCAATAAGGACCATGGTTGATGGAATTAGAACAAAATTAATGGTCAAGTTTAATACAAATAGAACCAAGACTCAGAATGTCAGATGGGAGATTTGTCCAACATATGCAGAGAAATTGGAGGAAGCAAAGAAGTGGTCTAGAAACTGCCAATCATTGATGGCTGGCCCCAACCTTTTCCAAGTAACTAGTGAGGAGAGAACATATGCTGTCAACCTAGCACATAGGACTTGTGGTTGTAAGAAGTGGGATATGACAGCAGTTCCTTGCAATCATGTTGTTTCTGCTATACACAAGGCTAAGCTTCAGCCAGAGGACTTTGTTCATGATTTCTTCAAAAAACCTATGTACCTGGCAGCTTACAGTCCTATAATATATCCTGTACCTGGCCCTGACATGTGGCCAAGGACAGATAGTTTGGACATTGAGGCTCCTGTTTTCAAAGAACACAAGGGTAGAGCACAGACTAAGAGGAGAAAGGGCCAATTTGAGAAGCCAGCTCCCAAAGACACTTCAAGAATGGCCTCAATTACCTGCTCCAACTGTCAAAAGGTGGGCCATAGGTACACCAATTGCCATGATGCTCTAAAGCCTGCACTTGCTATGAGAAAGAACAAACATCAGGTAACCACTCTGCTATGAGAAAGACTAAATTTGTTGTTACTTTATTGCTTACTAATATTAAACTACTTGTTTCATTGCAGCCAAGCACCAGCTCTTACCCACCTGATAGTAGAAGCACACCAAAGACCGGAAGGATCTGCAGCCTCTGCTGCTGCCAGTCCAGCTCTAGCAAGGACTGCAGCCTCTGCTGCTGCCACTGCTGGTGCATCATCAAGGAGGGCAACATCTGCTGCTGCTCCAGCAAGGAGGGTAACATCTGCTGCTGCTCCAGCAAGGAGGGCAACATCTGCTGCTGCTCCAGCTGCTCCCAAGGGTAAGGCAGCAGCCAGTAAATCTTCATCATCTGGTCCCAAGGGTAAGGCACCAACTGCTCCCAAGGGTAAGGCACCAGCAACCAGATCTTCATCAGCTGCTGCAAAGGGACCAAGGTTAGCTTTCATGCCTCCAAGACCAAGTGATGGTTCCCAGAGAGTTAGGAAGCCCAGCAACAGAATGAAGGATTACTTGACTGCCTCTGGTGCAAAATGGTGATGATTTGGTTGTGTTGATATTTTATCAAACTATGGCATTTTGGTTGTGTTGTGAAACTATGTTGTGTTGTTCTGCTACTCCAGTTATGCTAGTCCAGTGTTGATGGTGATTTGGTTGTGTTGATGTTGTATCAGACTTTGGAATTCTAGTAGTCTTGTGATGCTCAACTATTATGATGCCTCGACGTCGACAAAAAGCCAAAAAACCATCACTTGGCCTACTTGATGCCTCGGCGTCGACAAAAAGCCAAAACCCCATCACTTGGCCTACTTGATGCCTCGGCGTCGACATAAAGCCAAAAACCCATCACTTGGCCTACTTGATGCCTCGGCGTCGACAAAAAGCCAAAAACCCATCACTTGGCCTACTTGATGCCTCGACGTCGACAAAAAGCCAAAAACCCATCACTTGGCCTACTTGATGCCTCGGCGTCGATAAAAAGCCAAAAACAACCCTAATTGGCCCTACTTAAGATAACATTAACCAGCTCTAAATACCACCAAATTCAGCACTAGTTCAAATCCATACATAATCATAGTTTGACATTCAGCATTAGTTCGAATACCACCACATTCAGCACTAGTTCAAATGCAAACATCTTACTTAAGCTTACATATCCATAGTTCAGGAGTACTCATAGTTAATAGAATTTATACTACTATCATTACAACAAATGCCAAACCACACCCTGCAAAAGGTCAGCAAATGCCAAATGATATTGCCCATTCTTCTCTTGCACTGCTTATCCATTTATGATGGCCTTGATCCCCTCCAGCTTCACATTGCTCTCCTCAACTGTCTTCTTGAGCTCATCAATGTGGATCTGCAAATTCTTCTTCTCTTGAGCTAGCTTCAACTTCATGTTCCTAATGACAGTACCTTGAGCATCTGCTATGTTCTTCAAAGTGTCATACTTCTCCTGCAACTTGGTTGTTTCAGCATCTTTCCTTTCTATCACTGCCCTCTGCTCCTGGGCATCCATAAGTGCATTGACATCTTCAACCAACTTCTCATAGCTGGCCTGGAGTTTCTTCTTCTCTTGTGTGAGGTCATGAATAGTAAATGAATGCATCAGACATTCCTCATTCCTGTCAATCTTACTCTGTTCATACATAGACCACAACTTGGACAGTGCATTCTCAAGGGTATTGGGCCAAGATGGATCAATCCATTCTACTAGTCCACAGTTTTTACCTTCCTGGAAAAAGAGTATTAACAAAATGAATTACATAACAGTGACTTGCTTACAATGATAGGCTAGATTACTTTATACTAAAACTCAGATCATGCTCTAAAGTAAACAACTACTAAGTAAACAATACTGGTGTGCTAACCCATGAATATTCTGTCCTAAAATAAGCTAACTAACATGGCAGAGTTAAAAAATGACCTAACTAAACGCACATTGCCAGATCCAAACTAAAAAGTGCTGGTCTGCCAACCCAGCATTTACTCTCTTAAAATACCTTCTTTGCACAACAAAGAAACCTCCTGCCAGTGTGAATCCCTTCGAAAGCAACACGCCTTTCTACTGCCTTCCCGTGTCCATGGCACAAAACATGAATATCTGTCTCAGGGCCCTCGAAATCTGAGTCTTGATGCTAGCAGAACACGGAGTGCAAAGGAATGACAGAGATTTGGTCCAATGATTGAAAAGAAGCTCATTTCAGAAATCCCCAAATATCAAACCCTAACCCTAACTCTGAGAACTGACCTTAATGGTGCCATCGTCGGAATCTGAGCTCATGTACTGCCTGGTGTGCTCGCTGCTATCCGACCCATCACTCCACGACACCATGGCGCTGCGGCAGCGGCGCGGCGGCGACGGGTGTGGCGACCAAGAACAGAGCGAGAGCGAGAGCGAGAAGAGTGCGAGAGCGAGAAGAGAGTGAGCGATCAGAGTGGAGAAAGAGTAACAGTTGGCGCTTTTGACTGCTAGGACCGAACGGCGCCGTCTAACGCCGTCCGCCGGCTGTCGGGACGGCCTGGAGTGCCATGTACGCGAAAAACGGGCCCCACCTGTCATAAACTCACTTAACTCAGCCCGATCCGCCGATCAGTGGTTTTTGCAAAACAATTACGCTAGACGTGGTGCTTTCTGCAATGATTCTGTATCCTAGTGTTTTTCGCAAAGCTAGCCCTCAATGTGGTGGTTTTATGCAATTTACTCTGGATAATGCTGCCTATGCATATAGTGAACACAAATTTAACATTGCAATGAATGACCTTAGAGCTAAATGTGAGGAAGCTTGGGAGTGGCTTTGTCAAATACCCAAGAAAACATGGGCAAGGCATGCATTTGACACAAACTCCAAGACTGACCTTGTAGTTAACAATTTGTCTGAGGTGTTCAACAAGTATGTCCTAGATGTTAGGAAGAAACCAATTAGGACAATGTGTGATGGAATAAAGGATAAGCAGATGATGAGGTGGCATAGGAATAGGGAGAGTGGAAAGACAGCTAGATGGGACATAACACCCCATTATAGTGAGAAGCTAGAGGTTGAGAAGGAGAGGGCCAAATATTGCAAACCAATTCAAGCTGGTGTGGACTTGTGGCAAGTTACAAGTGGGAAGCAAACCCATGCTGTTAACTTGCAAGTGCACACATGTGGGTGCAGAAAATGGGACCTCAGTGGCATCCCATGTAACCATGCCATCTTAGCAATAAACAAGGGAAAAAGAAAACCAGAGGATTATGTCAGCAAGTTCTTCAAGAAAGAATTTTATGTCGCAGCTTATGAACCAATGATCTATCCAGTTCCTAGTGACCATGACTGGACAAAGACCCCTGGTCCAGACATTGACCCACCTGCATTTAAAGTGAAGAGAGGAAGAAAGAAAGAGAAGAGGATCAAGGGGAGATTTGAAGTTCCAAAGCCTAAGGACACATCAAGAATGGGGACTATAACATGTGGCAATTGTGGACTGCAAGGACATAGGTACACAAGCTGCATCAAGCAGTTGAAGCCTGAGCTGGCTTTGAGGAAGAACAAACATGTGGTAATCCTCTTATAAGTAGTAACATGTTTTTCTTCTTGTACATTCCATTTTTCAAGTACTAACTCATTTTCCTTCTTGTTTATGCAAGCCTCTTGCAAGGAATTCCAATGATGTTGCTGCTACTACTACACCAGCAGCAAGAACTTCTCATCCAACTCCTACAACAACACCAACAGCTGGAACAAGAGGTGCTGGGAGAGGAGCTGGGAGAGGTGCCGGGAGAGGTGCTGCAGCTGCAGGTGCTGGGAGAGGTGCTGGGAGAGGTGCTGCAGCTGCAGCTGCTGGGAGAGGTGCTGGTAGAGGTGTTGCACCAGGTGCTGCAACTGCAGCTGCTGGGAGAGGTGCTACACCAGGTGCTGGGAGAGGTGCTGGGAGAGGGAGAGGTACATTCTTTGCCCCAAGGCAATCTGGTCCCTCCACATCTACTGCTCCCTCTGGGAGAGGTGCTGGTGTTAGAAATAGTGGATGGAGGAGCTGCTTCTATGCAAGTGGTAACTAGATACTTCATGTGTGTGTTCTTGCATCCTATGATACAATGTGATCTTGCTTTGGTGGTGTACTTTAAGAATCAATGCCATATATGGCTTTTGTTCATGTGGATGCATCTTATGAGTGAATGCCTGGAATGGACTATCTTCATGTGATATTTGATGAGTACTCAATGTATTATTGGATATATTGCTGGAGTTATTGATATGCTGGAGTTATTGATGAGTACTCATTATATTATGCAAGCATGTATGGTTCTTTTTATGATTGATATGTTGATGAGTACTCAAAATGG
The DNA here is from genome assembly GCA_021437245.1 of Aegilops speltoides. Lineage (NCBI taxonomy): Eukaryota > Viridiplantae > Streptophyta > Magnoliopsida > Poales > Poaceae > Aegilops > Aegilops speltoides. The sequence continues at coordinate 48,241,156 of CM038142.1, forward strand.
AGTTATTGATATGCTAGATATATTAATGGAGTTATTGATATGTTGTCTATGCTCAAAATGGTTCTTTTATGATTGATATGTTGATGAGTACTCAAAATAGCGTTATTGATATGCTGGATATATTAATGGAGTTATTGATATGTTGTCTATGCTCAAAATGGTTCTTTTATGATTGATATGTTGATGAGTACTCAAAATGGTCCTTTTTATGATTGACTAGGGTCTAGGGTGGCTCGGGGTCGACGAAACCACCTAAAGCAATCATTTTGGGTTTTGGTGGCTCGGGGTCGACGGAACCACCTAAAGCTATCATTTTGGGTTTTGATGGCTCGGGGTCGACGGAACCACCTAAAGCCATCAGCTAGGATCTAGGGTGGCTCGGGGTCGACGAAACCACCTAAAGCCATCATTTTGGGTTTTGGTGGCTCGGGGTTGCCGGAACCACCTTCAACTATGATCTAGGGTGGCTCGGGGTCGACGAAACCACCTAAAGCCATCACTTTGGGTTTGCTCGGGGTCGACGGAACCACCTAAAGCCATCATTTTGGGTTTTGGTGGCTCGGGGTCGATGGAACCACCTAAAGCCATCAACTAGGATCTAGGGTGGCTCGGGGTCGACGAAACCACCTAAAGCCATCATTTTGGGTTTTGGTGGCTCGGGGTTGACGGAACCACCTAAAGCCATCAACTTTGGTCTAGAGTGGCTCGGGGTCGACGGAATCACCTAAAGCCATCATTTTGGGTTTTGGTGGCTCGGGGTCGACAGAACCACCTAAAGCCATCAACTAGGGTCTAGGGTGGCTCGGGGTCGCCGAAACCACCTAAAGCCATCCTTTTGGGTTTTGGTGGCTCGGGGTCGACGGAACCACCTAAAGCCATCAACTAGGGTCTAGAGTGGCTCGGGGTCGACGGAACCACCTAAAGCCATCATTTTGTGTTTTGGTGGCTCGGAGTCGACGGAACCACCTAAAGCCATCAACTAGGGTCTAGGGTGGCTCGGGGTCGACGGAACCACCTAAAGCCATCATTTTGTGTTTTGGTGGCTCGGGGTCGACGGAACCACCTAAAGCCATCAACTAGGGTCTAGGGTGGCTCGGGGTCGACGGAACCACCTAAAGCCATCATTTTGTGTTTTGGGGGCTCGGGGTCAACGGAACCACCTAAAGCCATCAACTAGGGTCTAGGGTGGCTCGGGGTTGACGGAACCACCTAAAGCCATCAACTAGGGTCTAGGGTGGCTCGAGGTCGACGAAACCACCTAAAGCCATCATTTTGTGTTTTGGTGGCTCGGGGTCGACGGAACCACCTAAAGCCATCAACTAGGGTCTAGGGTGGCTCGGGGTCGACGAAACCACCTAAAGCCATCCTTTTGGGTTTTGGTGGCTTGGGGTCGACGGAACCACCTAAAGCCATCAACTAGGGTCTAGGGTGGCTCGGAGTCGACGAAACCACCTAAAGCCATCATTTTGGGTTTTGGTGGCTCGGGGTCGACGGAACCACCTAAAGCCATCAACTAGGGTCTAGGGTGGCTCGGGTCATTTTAACCACCTAAAGCCATCATTTTGTGTTTTGGTGGCTCGGGTCATTTTAACCACCTAAAGCCATCAACTAGGGTCTAGGGTGGCTCGGGGTCGACGAAACCACCTAAAGCCATCATTTTGTGTTTTGGTGGCTCGGGGTCGACGGAACCACCTAAAGCCATCAACTTTGGTCTAGGGTGGCTCGGGGTCGACCAAACCACCTAAAGCCATCATTTTGGGTTTTGGTGGCTCGGGGTCGACGGAACCACCTAAAGCCATCAACTTTGGTCTAGGGTGGCTCGGGGTCGACAAAACCACCTAAAGCCATCATTTTGGGTTTTGGTGGCTCGGGGTCGACGAAACCACCTAAAGCCATCAACTTTGTAACATAACAAACTATTCCTTTTGCAAATGCATTTAAGAATTTAAGCATCACTCTAACATATGTAACTATTCCTTTTGCAAATGCATTTAAACATTTAACCATCAATATAACATAAGCTTCAGTATGTCATCATTTTCAATCTAACATAAGCATCACTATGTCATCATTTTCAGTCTAACATTGAAAGCAAACGATACCAACTGGAGTTCAACACATTATAGGAATACACAACCATTGTTCACATTACATAGTGGAGTTCAAATGCACAATCCATTCTTTTCTCTCAAAAGGATGAATAGCATAACTACTAGGTACATAAACAGCCAGAGTTCACAATTAGTACTAGAACCATACATTACACAACCATAATTCTAAGATACTAGGTCATTGCACAGCCATCCTTCCCAAAAGGTCTGCAATGCCCACTAATCTCAATTCATCTTGTTCAGTTCTGCAAGATGGCCTGGATCCCCTTGATCTTCTCCTTCAGGTTCTCCTCTGCCTTCATGAGCTCAGTAATCTTAAACTCTTGCATCTACTTCTCTTCATTTTGGTTTTCCTTGAGCTTCAGCAGATCAGCAACCTGGAACTTCAACTCTAGCTTCTCTTGGGTGAGCTTCTCCTCAAACTGTGTGAACTATGCATTCTTCAACTCCAAATTCATCCTAGCCTTACTCAGCAATTCCTTCTCTTTCATATTCTTCAACTTCAGGTTTTGGATGACAGTTGCTTGAGCACTTGTCAGGTTGCATAGGATTTCATACTTATGTTGAAGCTTCTCTGTAGCTGCATCTTTCTTTGCCATTTCTGCCTTCATACTAGCAACCAACTCAGCTCTGCATTCCTGCTGATATGTGATGTTGGACTGCAGATAACTGAGATCCACAACCCTATCCTACTGCATATCCACAAGTTGATGCACATCTTTCACCAACTTGTCATAGTCTACATCCAACTTGTTCTTTTCTTCTGTCAGCTGGTGAATAGTTAAAGCACTTTCAAGATTATCATTCACCCTAGCACACTTGCTCTCTTCAACCATTAACCAAAGCTTCAACAAATGCATCCTCCATTGTTGGGGGCCACTGCTCATCAACCCACTGAACAAACCCACAATTGTGACCTTCCTGGAAAAATTAGAAGGGCAACATTTAGTACAATACAACTACTAAGAGTACTAAGCAACAGTTAGTTCATGGCAGTACCTAATGTTGGCACTGACATTAACTAAATTTGCACAGCCATTTGCTAAGCAACAGGAGCACATTGTAAATTAAATTAAAGTAATCCTACAATGGATGATCAATATATTTACCAGGCAGAAGAGTAACACTCCATTCAACTTAGCAGTTGCTAAGCAGCCATGTGCTAAGCAACAGCAGTTGCTAAAATTGACCATTGATATAATGGAATCCTAAATGTGCACTACCATTACTCCTACCATTGAGACTACCTACTGTAAACAATAATAAGCAATACAATGTGAACTACTTTGCCCAACTAAATACACTACACTAGCCTGCAACAACAAACTAGCTAATGAGACTACCTACTGTCAGCAGTAATCAATAGTTACTAACTGGCTGCACTGAACTTAATATTGAGCAACACTGCATTTGGAAAGAAGTGTCAATAAATAGCATGTGCACACAACAGGAGCATATATTTTAGCACAAATGCAATCCACTGAACTTAATAATGAGCATTCCCACAATGAGCACTATAGTAGGGCACATATGACTAACAAATTTAGCATGCACATAACTGAATCACATGTGGCAAACAAGACTCTGCCACTTTCAATTAACACATCCAGTGCTTAATCACCAAGGCAAGAAAAGTACCGGCTCTGCACATGCTAAGAACCTTCTCCCAGTCATTTTTCCTTCAAACGCAACAAGCCTCTCTGATGGCTTCCCATGCTTCTCGCAGAACGCCATCAGACCTAGCTCAAGGCCCTTGTAATCCGGGTCCTCAAGTGAGAAAGGCACATGCACAGTCAAAAGCACAGCACGAGGACACAACAAATCAAACGAAATCCTCACAACAAAGACCACCTACACACAAAAATCCCCAAATTTCCTAAACCTAACCCTAACCCTAGCTCCAATGGAGTAACTTACCTGGTTCAGCCCATCGGTGGAGGTTTTGGAGTACATGTACGGGAGGCTTGAGTTGTCATCGCTCCTCTCGTCCTCCAGAACCATGGCTGCGGCGGCGTGGTGTGGCGGCCGGCGGTGGAGGGCGCAGGCGACGGCGAGGCAGAGAGCAGAAGAAAGGAAGAAGAAGGCGAGCGGGGTCGGGGTCGGGTCTGGCTCGGTCGCACAGGCGCGACTATAACGGTGCGAGTCGGCCATGTCCTAGTCAGCTCGCAGTCAGCACGCGGGCACGCACGCACTGGCCAGCGTGGCGCCTAACGGGCGGGCCCAACCGGTCAGGTTCTCTGTCAATACGTATAAAACGCACTTTTAGTCTTTTTTGCAACGGCTCGCCCCAATCTTGATACTGACACGTCAAAATTACCAATCTTGGTACCAATCTGCTTGCAATGCCCCAATTGTGGTACTTCTATGCAATTTACTCAGCGCGCCGCCACCCTTGCCATGCCGCCGCGTGCCGCCTACCCTACCGGCGCTCCCCCTATCCCAAGTGCCCCCACCCCCGCGGCCACCCACCGTCGACGACACTCGACGCTGTGGCCGTTGCCGGCTCTCCCCATCTCTGCTAACCACGGCACCTGGGCGCCGCCGGGACTCCTTCCCACTGCTTCCACCTCGGCAATGGTTCCCCCAACCCCATCGGCTTCACCATCCCGGCGCACTCCACCAGACCACCACCAGTTGGACCGGTCTGCCTAGCTCCCGGGGCGAACATCGCCGCAACCCTGCTATCGCTTCCCACCACAGCCGCTGGCCTCCTCCACCTGTGCGCCACTCCCCGCCTTCCCCTTGACACGCTGCGTGTTCTCCAGCCTCCGGCTAGCTGTGACGTGAGGTGAGCTTGGTTGCTTGGCAAAATGTGTGCAGGCCATATTCCTTCAGAGATTGGAAGTCAAAAACTTGCAGCTACAGGCTGTAGCTCTTCGGATGAGACGGGAGTAGATGAGAAGATCAGATCCTAATAGACCATGGCAAGGATTACTGGAAGCCGTGGATGATTTTGTACATCAGTTCTTTAGTAGTTTGGTCATATTGATTGATGTGGGAGATGGGCGTACAACTTTTTTCAGACTGACAACTGGATGTAAGGCTTTGCTGTTAGTAATTTTGCACCATCGTCCTTACTACTGAATATCAGTCCCCGCATCCTGAATAAGAGAACAGTTTGGGAAGCTCTCCATAATCATCGATGGCTGCAAGATATTGCTGGCATGGCGAGGTCCATCTGAATGAACAGGTTCAGCTGGGCACCTTATGGACAGTCCTCAACTATTTTCAACTTGATGATGCTAGACCGGATGTATTCCAATGTTCCGGTGGCACGCGTTGTGTTGGTCATATTCGTGTCCTTCTGTACAGGATACCTCACTCAGCTTTGCCTATCTAGCCCGAGTTCCTCTTCAAGGCAATGCTTACTAAGTTTGTTGTGTGAAATTTAGAGGAGTTATATCTGAATAAAGGACTCACTATCCGGCTAGATGTTCCATTGGATGCCCTTGCGAGAAGTATTGTTGTGGTGGGTACAGCGTCACGGTCCCTCCCGCATCAACAATCTGGTGGTCCATATGCAAAGCCCCTCTTGCCTATTAGTATGCGGGCCTTCGATTCCACCGGGGTCTTACGGTCTCGTAGAGGGGGGAGAACTACCTAACTAAAGAAGAATAGTGCTCTTTATAAATAAGAGTAGGCGTGGAGAGCTTTTTGTGGGGAAACTTGCAAGTTAAGTTTGGGGGGTTCTTTAATTATTTCTCTATTTTTTATTACTTAATTTAAGAATAAAAAAATTATTCTAATGAATTTTATTCTTCTTCTTCGTATTCAAAATAGAAGAATAAA